>OZ034972.1:4970418-5160418 GCA_964030785.1 Siderastrea siderea
CATGGTATATGCAATCAACACATCCACTATGATACAGAGCCTAAGAGCGCGTATTCCTGAAGTTAAGCAAGTATGGCTGGCTGATGACTCGGCGGGAGGCGGCCCAATTGAACTGTTGTACAACTGGTACAAGCTTTTAAGTCAAGAAGGAAAGAAATTTGGTTATCTAGTCAATGGCTCCAAAAGTTGGCTGGCGAGGCCGAGTTGGTGTTTGGTGAGGAGGTCAGAATAACGACGGAAGGTCAACGACACCTGGGAGCAGTTATTGGATCCCAGGAATACAAAGACCAATATTGTAGTGGAAAAGTCCAGGGATGGAAGGAAAACATCGAGTTGCTGGCTGAAATCGCGAAGAGTCAACCCCATGCCGCTTATATTGCTTTCACAAAGGGCTACAAATCGAAATTTGCATATTTTATGGGAACAATTGACTCTTTTGAAGTCTATGTGGAACCTTTTGATGAGACGATCAACAATATTTTCCTCCCAGTTCTCTTTGGTCAGACAGAACCGCTCTCTGATGAATTGCGAGAACTACTCACCCTACCGCCAGCACAAGGGGTTTGGGTATACCAGACCTGAAAGCTGAAGCCCCACAGCAATACGCTGCTTCAAAGTCAATAACAGCACCGCATGTAGCAGCTATACGAACACAGAGCACCTTCATGCCGGTGGGTGAGCAATCTGTGGAAGACTTGAAAGGACAACAGCAGTCACTCAAAACAATGGCAGCGAATTTGAGGAGAGAGGCCATTGATGCATCTCTCTCATCGAACTTGCTAAGGTCAACAATGCTGGCTAGAGACAAGGGTGCAAGCTCGTGGCTCAACGCCGTACCCCTTGAGGAGCAGGGCTTGACATTGAATAAGCAACAATTCAGGGACTCGCTATGCTTGCGTTGCAATCTGCAACTGGCGGACCTGCCGAGCCATTGCGCGTGTGGAGATCGCTTCACAGTCAGCCACGCCCTGTCGTGTACGTAAGAAGGGGGTTTCTTGCACAAAGACATGATGCTATCCGGAACCGTCTCACGTCTCTGCTCAGCAAAGTCTGCAAGAATGTCGAGGTAGAGCCCCACCTCCTACCGATCGACAATGAGGTATTTGACCTAAGATCCACAGTCACAAGCCATGAGGCTAGACTGGACATAAAGGCAGGAAGTTTCTGGTCACGAGGAGAAACAGCATTTTTCGATGTTCGATGTACGTGTAACGCATGTGAACTCAACGTGTAACCAGAACAGATCCACGGAATCGATCTTCATGGAGCAGGAGAAAGAAAAGAAAAGGAAGTACCAACAAAGAGTTATTGACGTGGAAATGGGATCGTTTACCCGCCTGGTTTTTGGCACGAACGGAGGAATGGGGAAAGAATGCAAACTTTTCCTGAGCAACCTAGCGGACAAACTTTCCCGAAAGAACGGTGAATCTTATGCCAGTGCCATATCTGGCTTAGAACACGCATATCTTTTGAAATTCTAAGATCAGTCCACACATGTGTTCGTGGGTCTAGATCCCCTTTTCACAAGAATGCTGACTTTTTAGATGATTTTAGTGTTAATGCAAGGAACGCGGATATTTTTTAATTAGTTCTTAGTATGTCTTTTCTTAGAGTAGTTTTAGTAGACAGTATCTGAATTAGTTGGCTATAGTTTTTTATGCAATGTTTTTTTAAGAAAATTAATTTTAAATTTGTAAACTTTTATGTTAACGGTCCTGTAACGTATTTACTCGTTTACTCTTACAGCCCCTGAAGAAGGTTTGTCAGGCAAATTTTTGTTACATACATTTTTTACTTTACGTATTTCGTCTTCTGTGTCTTTCTTTAACTGCCGTAAGGATCAGTCGTTCCGCATATTTTTTTATCTGTACATATCCATTTTGTCCCTTGTTGGGACTGTGATTCCAGGTGTGTTCCTTAGATAAGGCTCCTTTTTTGGATTAACTAAAATTGCCGCCAATACGTAAACTCTTCGTTATGATGGCTGATCATTAAACTAAGCTTAGTCTACTATTCTTTGGGCCTGAAAACTTTTGAGAGTCGAACTTTCGATTGAACGATCGGAAGATCGGTGGTTCGAGACAAGAAAACTAACTCCACACAATGTCTCTCCCTCAAACCCAGGTGTCTAAAGGTACTAAAATGGTTCTCTAGTATAGTACCATTTTAGTACCGTTTAAACACCTGGGTCCAAGGGAGAGGCATTGTAAAGTTAGTTTTCTTGTCTCGAACCACCGATCTTCCGATCGTCCAATCGAAGGTTTGATTCTCAAAAGTTTTTCAGGCCCAATAGAATTTGCTGTTGGGAGAAAACTTATTTTCTATATATCTGACGTCGCCACTAGTATAACTGATGAAGTGGCTGGGATAGATGTACTTGTCGGCTTAATCAGTTGAAGGGATAGTATCATCACTTCAAAAAGCCAAAAAAAGAAACCTGATCAAAAAAGCATTGCCCAGTTTAATGGCTATTCTGGTGAGCAGAAATCATTTGACGGACAGGATGGAAAGTCGGGTCCACTTCAAGTTCTTCTTTTGTGTCTTCTATATCATCGTTGGAAAAAAACTAATTTGAGGCTCATTTATTCTTTAACAATCCACTTGATATCACCTCTTCGCGGTCAAAAAGTAATTCGTTTTTACCGAGAAACCAATAAAAACTTCATGACCCTGATGCCTCTTTTATAAGTTCATGTTCAGTTTTAAGTGCTCTGTGATGCAAGGCTACAAGGCAGCTTATTCCTCTGTTTCAGTTAAACTCACTTTATCATAATTGAAAGCCAGAAAAGGTCTCTGATCCTCTCCCGCTGAAAGAAGTTTAAACAGCTAGCAGCCAGCTGAAGCAATATCACAGTAACCTGCGTGTCGACTTGCGGTGCATGAGTGCCGTAGTC
Source organism: Siderastrea siderea (assembly GCA_964030785.1). Taxonomy (NCBI): domain Eukaryota; kingdom Metazoa; phylum Cnidaria; class Anthozoa; order Scleractinia; family Rhizangiidae; genus Siderastrea; species Siderastrea siderea. The sequence continues at coordinate 4,973,313 of OZ034972.1, forward strand.
AAACTGACTCACTGGCAAATAATCGTAAATCGCCGCGCTGCAAAGCCTGTTGAGGGGTAATTTCAACTACATGAATAAAGAATTTTAAGCTGTTGTTTCGCTACGAGTCGCACAGTTCACAAATTTGGGCATTTTGCACGAATCCCTCGACTTAGGTAAGACGCGCCCTAGCCCGTAAGACCGCCGGTTTTTAACCCGCGTATTCATACGTGATACGAATTGTTTACGAAGTCCTGAGTTTAGCCGCCGCGGCTTATAACTGTCGTAACTTTTCTGGGCTCTGCCTCAGTGTATTAATGCTGAGGCCGACATGCGTGGACTCGTCAGTATCTTGCGTGCAAATTGAAGCTTTATTCTGAAATCGAAATGAAAGCCATTCACCGCAAACACACGCAAGTAGTGGCTAAACCATAGTATAAGAAACTACTATGGCTAACGAAGCCATAAGTCAGGACACGTAACTTGCGTCTTCGTTCATCTACCGCTTAGATACACTAGAGTTAACCTACAAGCACAAAAACATTCAGTTGCCTTTTCCCTCTACTCATGCCATTACATTGATCAAGCCACTTAAATTTGCATGCGCAAGTCGATCGCATCGCCGAAAGTTTCAGTTTTCCCTTCGGCCACTTTAATGCTCAGATCTGTTACCAAGTCGGCCGATTTCCTGCAGACTTTGCGAAGCATTGCGTCCCTGATCCGTTTAGCCTGAGAACTTAGGTAAACATTGCGATTTTAGACTTGCCTTGAAATGGCGGCAGTGCCGCGATAGGTCCGGCTGTAAAGTCCGGAACTAGACAAAACGGTTCCGCAGATAGATACTAGGTTCACATGCACGTCCTCTGCAAAGCTTATAGTTTGGCCATTTAATTTGTTATCAGGTGCTGTTAGTTGTTTTGTCAAGTTCAGAAAGCGGCCAAAATGCGTACCTCAGAGAAAACTACAACTACATCTTCTAGTAAACGGATGCACGTGCAGCACAGGGTCTTTAGTTCCGGTCACAACACCCTGACACTGGATTTTCAAACGGTTAGTGCTCCGTCGTCGTTCAGTTGCTCTAGCTGAAGTTAGCTCTTTTGCATTTCTTGTATTTCTTTCTTCTTTCTTTGAACTGAAGCTATTACGTGAAGTTTGATTAAATAGGGCGTGTTATAACCTGTTCAAGGAGTTATGACTAATTGAAGGACCAGGGCCGAAATGGCGTGCGAGTTAAAAGTATCAGGGGTAAAGAGAGTTTTTTTCTCACGTGCTAAGTCACGGCTTTCCCTATCTGTTTACGATCTGAGCACCTGAAACAGGCTAAGCTTATGAGAAGAAATCTACGCCTAGTGAAGCGGTTTGTACTAGATACCATGAAGATATGTCTGTACATGTTTGTAAATATGTATTTGTTTCTCACCACAGTCACAACCGCGAGTAGTACTTAACGAGTAGTAACAACTTGTCTTATGACGTTTTAAATGGAAATGCAATGTAAACATAGAAAACGATCAACTTTCTCAGATATTTTGGTCTTACTTACCAAGTAACCTTTGATGTATTTGCTCAATTATTCAAATCACTCTTTCATGACCGTGTCCTCACTGAGTGTGATGACTTTGGGCAAGGCCATTCAGAGAGGCACGTACTGCAAACTAAATGACGTGCTCTCCTCTTGAAAGAGGCCCAACCGCAAGAAATCCGACGCGATGGTGCTCTAAATTTGTCCGTCCCCTAGATAGGTTAAAGGCGGTTAAAAAATGTCCAAAATGTCATAAACCACGTGTCATATAGTATATCTTTTTATCTTGCGGCTTTTTAATCAAAGGTCAAAATTGTTTTGAGTATCTGGAAGAGACCCGAAAAAGAGAAAGAAGTGATTGGCTCAGAAACAAAAATTATCACAGTTTGATTTCTTTGCGGAGAGCAGCTCAATCCCCCATTTTCTGTAAGCTAAGAGCTAAACTCTTGCTTGATTCTATCTGAGTAAAATGGCCATGGTTATGCAATATTTATTTGCACGAGTCTAGAAAGACTTGTCAGCCACAGATTAGCCGTTTCACATGATCAACTCTCCAAGTTTTGTCATGTCACGTACACCGTAAAAATTATCCTACAACTTGCAAAAGCGACGCAAACAAACCCTCCAACCTCTAACAAGTATCACCATTTCTTAAGTTAAGCCGGAAACATTAGGAATCTTAATCGCGAAGCGATAACAAGGTTTAAAGATTTATCAAACACTGTGAGGGGGTTATCAAATTTTATACAGGAACTGACAAGGCTCTGCGTTAGCCGGCGGTCAAACCGCTCAGCTTTTATTGATCTTAAACTAGCCTGTGGGGTGGGTGCCCAGAGGCTAATCTTAAACAAATTCACGCGAGAGTGATCCTACAATGGTTATTAACTTTTATCATGTTTCGTTAGTCTACACAAAGTTTTTATAAGTTGAAAAATGAATAGAGGAACATATTTTAACACAGTGATCCCTGTTATAGGGAGCATAAAACGAAAACTTCACAAAAATCTCGCGACCTCAAATTTTCTTGTTTTCAATAAAGAAATCAAGAAAAATTTTGATATGACGTACAACGAATTAAAAGAATCGTAGTCTTTGTTTACTAAAAGAAAGTTTCATCAAGTTCTCCCACTTCGCGAAAATTTAGCCGCTGCAATGTTGCCCTTCCAAAATGACAAATTAAGTTGTCGCAAAAGTTTCTTGTAATGACTTGGTAATCTTGTTAAATTGTTATTTACGAGTAACAAAGTAGCTTCGGTTTACTTCTTTAACGATTTCGGGCCGTTCCTCTTTATATTAATAATTTTAATAATATTCCATGGGCAATGAATCTTTCAGCGAGTATTGCAAACAGTTTGAGCAAATACCTATTAATACCAATTTTGGTAACTTTTTTTTTTTAGGCGTCTCTCATCTCAATACGTTCGTATGCTATTTATTATCATTCGGTGGTGCTTTTCTCGACTTTCTACAGGCCGTTAATGTATACATTTACGCAAACGAGTTTTCGGTGGTCTGAACCACTAATTTCATTGAACTGACAAAAATAACACAAAAGACGTCATTGCATTCAAATGTGATATTTTGCATGACGTCAGCTAAAGAATGGAAGAAACAGTTCCCCTTTGTTTTGAGGTGGACAACCGGTTCAAAACAAACCAATTTGACGTCAACGTTCGCTGGATAAAGAAAAAGGTTTCTATTTAAGTTGAAACTCGAGCTAGAAAGCTACTAGAACGAGCAAAACAAAACGTAGAGGCACCGCGCAGTACATTCTGGTTAGTCGGTGTGCGGAATTTTCGATAGAAAGGTCGACATAATTCCATGCTGGTCTTCCATTGTGTTGTTTACTTAGACAAGAAAAAATTTCCCTGATGCACTCTTTCTCTATGCCGAAGGTGCATGGATCTTAAAAAACCCTGCATGGGGTGTCCTGACCACGTGCAACAAGAAAATCCTTGAAAAAGCCCGTTTCCAAACCGGTCTTCGTTTTTTCCGTTTTCATACGTGTGAAACGGGCCTAAAATGGCTTCACCTGCAAACCGTTATATCAGTGTTTATTCCACGTAATCGGCATAGTTTTGGGGAAAACAAGAAACAAACAGGCGAAAGTGCTGCCAATATTGTACCTTATCGCATCTCACCTCCGGTTTCCATAGTATGATGTCACTGACCCCACCTAATAACTCAGTTTATTCTTCCCCTTAGTTACTCTCATTTTCCCCCTGTGACAGTATAGTCTCTGTGCTGTTAAAGACTGGTATCTGCTGTATATAGAAGCTGAAATACTTTTAACTTTTACACTTGATACTCTCTTGTTTTAACAATTGCTACAGCAGTTCTAATTGTTCGTTCAGCTTTGTTGTTGTGATTTATGAGATCAATAAATGATCAAGAGAATGTGATGTGTTAATTGTATATTATATTTAATTTATTATTCCTGTTTTGTATTGTAAATTTCACGGAAATCAGCGTTCTTGAGTTCGTTGGTGGGGCTAGTGTGAGATTGATTTTTCTAAACAAAGTTTACATACATACATGCTTAGTTAGCATTATTATTTGGAAAGAAAGGGCTTTCGTGACATTAGTCAACACAGAATGACATGAACATTCTGTGCTTTCTAAAGATTATTTTCACGATCCGCAAAAATCGGAGCCAGCGACAACCTTCTACCAGGCCCAAATATTTTTCTCGAAAAAACGTGTCTACGATTTATCTTTGTGAGCAAGAGAATTAAGCAAGTTAATCGAGTAGAATGGCCAGACACTTAACACATTATCAGGAACTGGTAAAAAAGATCCGGAGACGGCAACGCCCGGGAAAAGGTACGTCTCTCAAAAAGTAAATTCACGTTCTTTGGAACTTCCTACCTAGCGATATTGCTGCGTTTAATTTCCCTAATATGTCGGAACTACCCAGGAGCTGAATTTGCTGGGACAGTGTTCCAAAAGGGGTAGACTAAATAGAAAATTAACTGTCTTAAAGGTTTCATTGTGTTAAACTTTATAGCACAAGTACTGAGCCACTGATAACTCATAAAAATTATCCGTGACATTGTCTTGGTCGTAGTTGCTTACAGCATGTAAAAGGTCGTCGTTACTGAGCAACTATGGCAGGCCGGTTTTGATGATAAATCCAAGTATAAGCGCTTACGAAAAGCGCCACACCACAATAAGAACGAGAAACTGAAGATGCATTTCTAAGTTGTGAAAGGTGTTTTTTTAAATGTCAAACAACGGGTTTTGGAAACTAAACTCAAAGTGAACGGGGACAAGTTGTAGACTTTCAACTTCTAGACTTTTACACTGGAAAGAACCAGATGATTTTAACTAAGTTCTTAAAAATCGATCACCTACCTGAAATCAGTCTTCGGCTCAATTGCCAAATATTTTCCCGCAATTTTTCCCAAATCGCCACCAATTCAAAATTAAACTCCTACAAAAATGTCATGCTGTGCAATAAATAAAAACGCAGACGAGGAAGTTTCACGTAAAATGTAAAAATAACCCGGGAACCTTAAAAGTCCCTAATTTGAGTCTATAATTAACAATGCACCCTTACTTAGAAACTGATTTATTTTTAAAAGAACGCACGAGGAAGCACTTCATCTGAACAAGATTTATTTCCGGTTGAAAGATTTTGCCGGTTACGCTCTTCCAAGAAAATGTTTTAACGGAAGTTACCTTAAAGCGTATCCTGTTTCAGCCTCGAATGCTAAAAATATCTCTTTTGCTGTCCCTTTACCACTGAGATAAAGCTTTGTTTATACCGGAAATGGCAATGTTTGGGATCAATATTAAATACCCGGATCAGAAACCCGTCTAGACGGATTAAAGACTCAGCACGCGAATTAAAACAATATTTTTTTAAGCCGAAGAATTCTGGATTTACTGCGGCAACCCTGCTCTTGGCTTTTGAAATCCTAGCTGGAACTGCCATTCGGGCTAAAACGGTAACCAAACTTTCTTTTTCACATGCTATATTAGAGGCTATCGCAGAGGGAAACGTTTACGTGGTTGGAACTCTAATCCGGGGTTAATCGCTAACCCGCAGACTTTCTGTTTCCCTTGTTATAATTAAGCAGCTGTGTCCTATATTTGTGAACTCTACCCCAAGTGCAGAGCCACTAATAACTCATAAAAATTGTCCGTCGTAGTTGCTCACAACATGTAAAAGGTCGCTGTTACTGAGCTACTACGACCGGCTTTGCCACGATGAATCTAAATATAAGCGCTCAAGAAATGAGAACACCACAATAAGACCGTAGAAGCGAACGTTTACGATGCCGGAATTATTCACCGACGTGGAGGTGGATAATTGTTAATAATAAGTAATAAGTCTTTATTTCATAAGATAAAAACACATATCCTATGTTACAAAAATTGATGGTAAAAAGCAAGCTACATTGTTAGAAGAAGAGATAGAAGGAGAAGAGAAAGATAGGTACTTTATTAAAATACTTTGCAGCTCATAGAGCTGAATTGCGTATTCTACATTCTATGATACAAATTTACAAAATTTAAAATTTAAAATTTATAATATCTAAAATCTAATAATAATAACAATAATTATAAGTTTAATAATACTAATAATTATAATTATAATATCTAAAAACTATATCGCTGATAATTATAGCATTAAAAACCTAGTTATTCACTTTTGCATTCACCAGAGAGCATGACGCCATAATAAAACTGTTTTTAAATCTGTTTGTCTTACACCGCGGCAAGTTAGCAAGTTAGTATACATGCCAAAGCCGCAGTGGATGGCCACCACCAAATGGTTCCTTTTTTCTGAGAAATGAAGAAAACCTTGCGCGCTAAATCCAGCATGCAGAATGCCGGAAGCTGAAAAGCTATTCCGAGGTTAAGAAGCCAATCAGAGCACGCGAAAAAACCGGCACTATCCACTGGTTTGATATATGCTAAATTAAAATAATCCCGAAACAAGTGAAAAATTGATGTCGCGCCTGATTTTCCCCAGTAGGCATTTAATTTGCCGTAAACGGAACGACGTTGCCGTTAAGTTCACTGAAGAAATCATAATCTCTTGTAAAGTCATAAATTTACAACAGCTTGACGAAAAAAAGGGAGAAAAGTTTCTATCAGATGGTCGCTTTAAATCGCGAAAATTTTATGTTGCGGAAGAAAAAAAAAGAAAAGAAAATAGCTTTTATTATCATTATTATTACTATTATTATTTAATAATAATAATAATGATATGAAATAATAATAATAATAATTATTATTATTATTTATTATTATTATTATTATTATTATTATTATTATTACTACAAATTGCACAAAAAAATTAAACTGGAAAAATAAGCATCGCTAGAAAAGTGGCCTTATAGGGTAGCCTCCGTGCACTAGCCAGCATAGCCTGCGAATAATGCAACCTCTTATCGCTCCGCGGCGCATTGAGAACTCGCCACTCAACAACATATACATGTCCAAGTTGCTGAAGCATAAAAACTAGCGTCCCTAATGATCTAACGTGAGCCGAACGTTGCAAATTTTCTTTAAAATCGCCTGCGAGTCGGCTAGTGACGTCCTCTCTACTGTGACAGTGGAGCGCGTTACTAATTGCTCAACAAGGACGGCAAGCCGTGAGGAAACTGTTGAAACGGAATTGAAAGGCACAAAAATACTGAATACTGTGTTCGGCGAGTATTTAATATGTTGTTTCCCACTAATTTCTCAAGTGCAAGAGATGAAATTGCGTATACAACGCTATGTGAACGGTGCAAAGAAAGCGCGCAAGGGTTCGCGTGAAATGCCTCTAAGACGATCGCGTGATCCCAGTTACACCTGTTTATGTCATTTGAAATCACGCAAAACTTGGCGGCAGAAGTACTAAACGGCTACCAACTAAGCGTGAGTGAGCCCAAATTTAGCTTGAATCTCTTGTAATTTCTAGTTTAAGAGAATAAGTTTGGCGCTTTCCAGTACGCTTGTTTCTCGGGAGCATAAGACTAATTTGCTGATCTCGTCTTTTAAGCAAGTCATGGAACTAAAAACGCCTTGGCTCTGAAAACGAAGTTGAAGTCTTAAAGGCGCTCGAACACCTCAATTCGTCATTCTGTCTGGTGCATGCGGAGGGACTGCACTGATGGGAACAGGTGTGTGTGGTTTGTTTGTAAAGTGTTACCGCTAAATAGCAGAAGTACCAGACAATACTGAGCTGACTGGTCTCTTGTTCTAACTCTCCATTTCCCGCATGAAGAATTTTCTGCTTGTGTACCGCCGAAACAAGTATTTAGAAAATTATACTGAGCGGAGTTCGGGGTCATAAAAAAATCCCACTCATAACCCCCGATGTTGAACACGAATAAAAAGATTTGTTCACCGTTTACGGCCTCAGTTAACTCCAGACGCAGCATTGGTAACACCTCGATCGAGTGAAGCGCAAAAGAATTAAAACTTACCAACCGACATGCTGTTGCTAAGGAACAAGTTATCAATCCTGTTGATGTACTACGCTGGTTCATCAATTTTGTTCCTCGCGTTTTCAATTTTACGACTTGTACAACTCTTTCCGTGTGCGCAATGGATTGTCCTTCAACTGATGAGCAAGATTGCGACGATTATGATGCGCAAAGAAGACTCATTGGCAATCTCTGTTCACGCGAGCCTTGTTTGGATCCATGCACTCCTCAATTCTACTCGAGCTACAGAAGTCCGTTCAAGCAGGAAACCTTGCCCCAGACTCCCAGTTGTTCGCCGTCGATGGCAAGTTACGCAACAGGTTGCTGGATTTCTGCAAAGGAAGTCGTCCACTTTTTGGTGGTTGATTTCTGTAGCTGGACTTGCCCTGTTTTAAGAGCCAGGGTGAAAGAGTTTCTGAATCTTGGAATTGTACGAGAATTTAGTGACGTGACTGATTTTCTGACCGGTTTAAGTGGAAGAGGGTACATCCATGTGATGGCTGAGCCTTTGAGGGGAATCCCTTGCATTTTCTATTTAAAGACGCTCATTTAAGTACTGTTGGCCTTTCTACGCACGTTTCCGCAGCGTAAGAGTAATTTGCTATTCTTTATGTATGCTATCTTTTTAGCAAGTCTTGGACCTGAAAATGGCAGTTGGCTCTGAAAGCAAAAGTCCTAATGCATTGCGTGCTCTTCGTGCCTTCGAGAACAAATAAAAGTCATTAAGACATACTTCACAAGAAAGACTCTCGCCTCAATTCATCATTAAGTCTTGTGCATGCGGAGGGACACTGCTGGGAACTGTTGTGTTTAGTTTGTTTGTAAAACGCTACCGCTAAATACCGGAACTATCAGACAGCCCATGCCAATATAGGAGATTGGTCTCTTGTTCTTACTCTCCATCACGAGCATGAAAAAATGTTCCGCTTGCACAGCTGCCGATACAAGTATTTAAAAAATTGTACTTAAAAGAGTTCGGGCTGTTGAACACGGACAAAAACATTTGATTAACCGCTTTCATTCTCAGTTGAAGTTCAGACGCAGCACCGATAGCACTTCGATCGAGTCCGCGCGCAAAACTTAAAACTTACCTACCGACATGCTGTTGCTAAAGAACAAGTTATCAACCCTGTTGATGTATTACGCAGATTTATTAGTTTTGTTCCTCGCCTTTTCAATTTTGCGACTTGTACAACTTTTTTTGGTGTGCGCAAGGATTGTCCTTGATCTGATGAACAAGATTGCAACGATTATGATGCGCCAAGAAGAGTACTGCCAATCTCTGTTCACGCAAGCCATGTTTGAATCCATACGCTCCTCAATTCTACTTGAGCTACAGAATTCCGTTCGAGCAGGAAAGCGTCCCCCAGACTCCAAGCTGTTCGCCGTCGATAGCAAGTATCGCCGTAGGCTGTTGGACTTTTTTAAAGGAAGTCGTCGATATGAAGGTCCTGTTATATGGAACATTCTACCCAAGACTTCCCAAGTGCTCCCCAAAATAGAACACTTCAAACAAACAGTAAAGAGAGAGACACCGAGATTTCGGAGAAAATAGATTTTCACAAGGCCTGCCAGTTGACAAACAAGAATGACGACTTTTACTATTTCTGACTTAAATTGCATTTTATCTCCACAGTCCTGATCACCATATTTTTTTCAGTTGAATCCTACATACTCGTGCCCTGTTCGCTTTTAGGAGGCTTACTGATGTGATTTCACAGTTGTTTGTTTTTCTAGTTTTCTTATACGTATTTGCTATGGCTGGCCCACATCTTCTATCTACCATATTATACTAACCCGCGTCACCAAATAAAGATTTATGTGTGTATGTATGGACTTACTTGCCCTTTTTTAGAGCCAAAGTGGCAGACTTTCTCAGAAATGTGCCAAAATTTAGTGACCTGGCTGATTTTGACACATCTGTACTCCAAGTTTTGATGTAAATTTTCCTCAAGTGGTCTTTTCTTTCTGTATCGAGTTGCACCAATGGTTTCACCCAAAGCTTTATGATACATTGAGATGTTTTATGCAACTCGCATTTTATGCGTGACAAGATATAGATGGATGGATTACAATGTAATTTGTTAAAAAAATCTACATTTGTACGTAGTAATGTCAAGATGTTAAAAATTTGGGGCAGTCTTAAATGCAAACTGATATTAAATATAAGTAACGATAAGAATTATACATTTCTATTGACTAATATTAAGGCCCCGTCCACACGTGTCTGTTTTCGTTTGAAACGAATTTTTCGCGTCCACACGTAGTGTTTTCGAATCGTTTTTGCACGTCCATACGTCAGACACATGCTAAAACGATGCGGACTCAAAATTATATCGAGTTTTCGAAAACTCGGCGCTGGGAGTGTCGCGGTGAATCAACAATAGCAATCTTAGTACTGATTCGGGGGTAAAAACAATCTACCTACGGCCTGTTGAATTTAAGACAGGTAAAGATAAAACTTTATCTAAAAGACTTTTGCGTCTGACCACTACTAAGATCTATTTTTAGAAGCAATGCCGGCCGCCATGATCAGATGATTTACGACACAGTTTCGCACGCCCCGTGCATCCGGCGCCAAGCGCGGGAACAGGTGCGCATGCCAAGTCATGATTGCTTCTGTTTTTGCCCTTGACTGGCCGAAAACTAAGAATGCTTTGTTGTAGGTTGTTGACTGGATATGTCAGGTTGCGAGAGTCTTTTTAAAACAATTGAACCGATAACAAAACGTAACAAACTGCGAGAAGAAACACCCATGATAGTCAATCCAAAAGCTATCAATGCAAAACAGTCACTCATGCTGAAAACATTCGTTCAACTGAGGATGGCATCAGGGATGCCGAAACATGTCTTTGAAACTTAAAAATGTTGTGTTGTTCTTTAAAATAATATAATAGTCTTTATAGTGCATGAGCCAGGACCCAAAATTTGGCCGGTTGGTACCACTCAGGAGGACAAACGCTAATGTCCATGGTGATGTAAGTCAACAACCGTAGTTTACATTTCCGAGTGATAGCATTGCTAATTGCGTCACCTTCAGGGGGAAAATGACACCTTTTCTTACCCCTCCCCTTGGGCCATTTTCCAACGTGAGAATTGTACATGGCATTCCCAACACAATTTACTACTTTATTGCACGGAACTGGGGAAACGACTTAATAAACAAGTAAAAAATGAAGCCCAGTCAACCAGTACGCCATTTTAATCGATACTTTTGGACAGGGTGTAATGACATGACTGGTCACGTGAGCTTTAATGGTCGAAAACGCATTCTTTTTTCTAGTGCTTTCTTTTTCGATAATATTTCACTGTTTTATGTTTTAATCTTTTCCTACTTGCTAGAGATCATTATCACAGTACTTTAAAGCCGACAAAAATGTCTACTGTGACAACAAAATTTCACTTTTTGGGATCCTTGAAAACTAGTACCCAGTCCCTTAGATTTCATTTGAACTAAACAAAGTGGCCTATTGCTGCTAACAGGTCAAATTTTGCTATTTAGTTGGATTGCGTAAATCACATCTGCTCCTACTAATTTGAATTGCTATGAAAAATGGAAATAGAACTAAGTTTCAACATGAAACGTGAAGTTTCGTTTTAATACTTTCCTTTGAGGCAGTCACGTGTTAGAGTGGTTTTCTTGAGTGCCGTGATAGCAAAACAAAAGCAATTACTCTGACCAATATATAATACATAACAACTTATGACCAATACATAACTTATGTATTTTTGTGAATTGAGTGAATAAACCTCTCGTTGTGATTTCCCAATTACAACAGACAAACAACGCAATGAACCATTCAGAACGACAAGCAAACACATGTAACTGACGCCAAGCACGAAACGATTGTGAGCATGTCGGGATTGGTTTTGGTTTCACTTTTGATTGGTTGAGAAAGTGGGGCTGTTTGTTTTTACCAACCGCAGAGCAATAAGGCAAAACCAAAGCAAATGTACATTACTTTCAATTGAAAACTGCTCTATTCTGGACTTGATTTTAGCACAGCAAAACATGCTTTCGCACAGTTTTTTAATTCTTGAGTAGCCATTAATCTTCATGTGCCAGAGTCTCGCTCTAAGTTCAGAGGTATTCAAATGGACCAACTGCTAGTCAACTGTGTTTCACTTCTTTAATGCATGAACAAGTTAAAAATCCCTGAAACTGAAAGTTAGACCTGGACAGTGGCCGAGGAACATAACAATGGAGTATCAGGTATCTAAGCGGACTTCTAAGTAACCACCTTCATCCTCCTCTTCGCTACCTCCATAAACAATGACTTCCATATCCTCCTGTGCGGCTTGGTTTGCACAATCCTGCAGTTAACACAAGTCTGTGTACATGTTAGGACGTTCGCCATGAAAACGCAGTCTGAAAGTCTGCACTATCTGAGACATTTACATGCAAGAAGCTCCAGCACTGCCTCGGGAGCAGGCTTTCCATCCATCCAGTCAATTGTTAGACTTGATTCCTCTTCTGCTGAGCTTCCCATCTTCCATCCCAATCCAACTGAGTCAAGGATTGATGAGCTAAACTGCAGACTGCGCCTCCAAATACACGCTTGATAGTTTGCCCGCATGGTGTGCTTTCGCAGGCAGTTTTTGCAAGGTAGTAACTGGTAGGACTCAATCTCTCCATTCTTCGCAAAGAAAAGATTGTATCTAAGATCATTCACGTCACTTACATTTGCCCCAGATGAGTAGAAAGAGCAGATCACCTTCTCGATGCTCCGGAAAAGGTCTTCCGAGAGGTCCCAGGATTGACCCAGCTCAGTGAGTGCTTGTTTTGCATCATTGTCTGGCTTGAGAATCTTTAGGGCGAGGAGTTTGCCTTTACCAGCAAAAGCACCAACTGTGTCACATCAGGTAAAGGAATGAAGACCAACGAGAGCCTGACAAACATCTTCCCCGATAGTAACAACCACTTTACTAATGTCAATCAACCTTGTGCGTCTGTGAGTACCGCATTTCTGGAACTAACTGGCATCAATGGAACTGGAAAAGGCCAGAAGCAGCATAAACACATCGGTATCTTCCGAACTGACCACCACTGCGTCATAACCACCTTGCACGTAGCAGTAGACGAGTGACAGCCTCCTCTTGGCAGCTGCATAACTCCGGCACTTCCACTGTTCTGTCTCCAGAAATCCTCCAGCATTTTTGCTCACAGGTGACATGCAGCTCTTTTTTATTCGGCTGAATTCTCTGGACGTACTGCTCAGGTTGCCATTCCTCGACCTTATCAAGCTTGTTTTGTTCTTCACCTGGCTCAGGAACTTCTGCCATTGCTTAATCAGCTGTGGGGTGGTTATGTTCACTACTTGCACTCCAGGCACTTCCCCTCGCATGCTTCTTTCTGTATTCGTAATGGAATTTTCCTAATAGGTGTCGAAAACGTAGTTGATCCTGCTGCTATCTAAGCCTCCAAGTAAGACCATGGCCATCAAGGGGGATGCCAGGCTTCCAATTGCGATTTGGGTACTTTCGAAGCTCACTTTCCGTACGAGAGCCATCCCATCTATAACCGTAGCTGAGGTATTTGGTGACCCCTCAGCTAGCTGGACATTCTTTCTCAGTTAAGAAGCCAATGCCGCCTTGTTGGTCTTCCGAGGAAAATCCTCTGCTGTCGACGTCAATGCCCAAGGCATGGGACCAAGGCTATGTTGCAGTGTGTCCTTAACTTTAATCTTCCGACTTTGTCGGCCTTGAGTATCATGGTTCTTCCCTGAGACGAGACTGCTTTCTTCTTACTGAGTGACGTAAACATCTTCAGTTTTTTCAACTTCACAGGATCGTAAAACTTCTTCTTGGGAGGAGAGCTTCGTTGCTTTTCCTCCTTGAATTGCAGTAATTCTTGTTCTCAAATCTCACGGGCGTGAAGTAAGTCGTATGAAATATCTGGAGGAGCTTCTTTCGCTGTCGAGATGCTGTTGAGGTCTTGGTTTCCTACGAATGGATTATCCCAGCTCTCGATGAGGGCTTCAACTGCCAATACTTGCTTTTCATCTTTAGGCATTCTCGGTGATTGCATCTCATCGTGGTGAGATTGAGGTCGCTTTGCTTGTACTAAACTCCTCAGCTGATCGAGAAAAGCACACCTGTACTCTGCCGTAAGGTAAAATCCACTTACAGCGCCGGTCTTCAAGCGGAATATTGTCACGATCCCTGTCGTCTTTGCGTCTTTGTTGACAGTTACCTCCATGGTCTGATCCACGAGAATCCTCCCAAACGGACTCTCGCCGGCCAGCTGCATAGAAAAATGACCTTCCATAAAATTCCGATGTACATCAGGATGTTCCACTGGAAGGTTCGCCATTTGTGCGTATTACACCAGCAGATATCATGCATAATTGAACTTGTCGTATGCAAAGCACCATGGAATCATATGATGAACCGCATAGAGATGTAGCAACAAGTTACCTTCTCAGGATGCACGGATGAGGCCTAACAGCACATCCCCAACAAGGTGGATGGAGGACATCCAAAAGGCGGACAACTTGCTATTCTCGTGGCGGAGATGCTCCTGGTATTGACTCCACAGTTGGTACACCTCAACCAAGGACTCGCTGTTCAAGACGTTATTGTACTGCGACACACTGAAGGTTTCAGCCATTTCTTCAGACTGACCCTTCTGAGACTGACCCTTCTGCGATTATTCCTGATTCAGTGCAGATATCGAGCAAACCAGCGTCTTGGAACCGTTTGCCAATTATGGATAGAAGGTTGAAAATTGTATGAAAAGTTCTTAGCCTGAGAAAGAACTTCAGCGTAGAGATTTTTCTGCCTCCAGGTGTCCTCACAAGCTTTGGCGTGCAGTGCTTGGTCCATGACAACCACAATCTCACGTAGGTTTAAAATCTTCCTGCTATCTTCTGAATGACGCAAGATCTAATTGACTGTGGATAGCTGAGTCACGGGAGCATTTGTTGTAGGAAGATATCCAACAACATCTTGCATAACCGTTTCATGGGTATGAAACTTGATGTTAAAGCCTGTCCAGCTTGGGATCCGCTGATTGTCTCCTTTAACCAGTCTTGCAATAAGCCAAAGTAGGTGCTTTCTTCTAGAAATCTGTTCCTGGCCACCATAATCAATTATAGCTGTTCTGAGGGGCTGTGGTCTTACCCTGTCTCCTGGGATGGATGCGGCTAGAGGCTGAATTTCCTGTGTGATGGTCCTCTGCTTTCGTTTGCTGATAACTGGAGGCCGTATACTAGGGGTTGTGGTCCGTATACCTTGCGTCAGACAGCAATTCCATTAACACGGTGAGTGGTTCCCTTTCCTGTGAGTGTCTCCTCTAACCTGTCGATGTCATCCCATGCCAGGCTGGGGAACACATTAGGTACGTTGAATAGTCCCTGGAAGAACCACCTACTGATTTAAGTTTGCTGCCATCTTCTGAAGGCACAAAGCTGTGTAATTTTTTTTTCGAGCTGACAGTAGGACACACCATGTCTGAGTCTATTCAGCATTTGTATTAATTCTCCATTTTCAGTCAGAGTTTTCACCCCATACGACAACAGAATGTGTTTAGGAGGTTTGCTTTGGCCACAGATGTTGCATAAATGAGATCTTGGCTGGAAGAGTTGACCAACATCTGTATTCTTGTAGACGGATTAGCTGCGGTGCAGTTGCTAAGGAGGACTCCTGTAAAGAATCTGACCAGGCACTCTGGAACTGGGAAATTGTCTGGTACAACATGTCCTCGACGAATTTGCCATGGGGTGGTATACTTTGGTATACTTCATATCCGTAATAGAACGTCGGATGTGAGCAGAACACTTGTCAGTGACATTCGTAATATCTGTGGTTGCAAGCCTGTGGCTTTCAAGTTTCTTTTCCAGAAAAAGCTTTTCTTTAACCCTCTACCTAACTTAAACATTGCCTGATATTTCAGGCAATGAATCTCTTCATTACACACTTCAATCGTCTGAAGGGTCAGTTATGCATTTTTACGGTTTCTTCATAAGAAACCCCAGCTTACGTGAAACAACTCCACTTGCGGCTAAGCCACGAGGCAAAGTGTTCAGCGGCTCGGACTGAAGGCTCATAAAAACTTTTTCATTGCAAAAAATTATCATCACAGGATTGCAAAGAGAAAAGAGTCGTTTAATACTTATTTTGCAGAAGATAAATCCCCACACCCTAGATGGATAGGCCAGTAGAAGTTCATGATTAACAGGAAGTGCAGTATAGGACCAAAAATTTTACTCACCTGAACCCCTTGAAAAATCATGGAAGATGACACTTTGGCAAATGCTATCACGTATATTCTTTTACTAAGGGTAAAGAGCTTTCCAAAAATGTACGTCACTCTTTGTCCCCTTAAGTGGTACCATTCACCCCCTCTGGCTCATGCACTATTAAACAGGAACTACTCTTCAGTATTACGACTGGGACCGGCCACTGATGCATTGAAACCTCAAACCACGCATTCTAATGAATTTATCAGAGCAATGTCGGAAGAACTTTTGAAAATCAAAGCTTGCAAATTTGTGCAGAAAATTTGTGCACCAATATGAACTGTTGTAGCTTGCTTATGTTTATGGTGTACAGTAGAATATCGATGTCATACTAGTGTCAAGGACGCCAAAAACTGTTCGAATCAGAAAAACAACATCGACGAGCAAACAAATATAATGAGTTAAGAATATGACAGAAAACAGCTCACTGTTCGAGTTAACGAGGATTTTAGTTACAGTGATTCTTTATTGTATTATGTACTTTTTGGGAAAGTACAAGACACGTCGTACAGTGAATCGTGTATAACTAACACGTTAGAAAGATCTTCTCGAAGAATGCACCGATATAAAAGACAATTAACTGACAATTAACTGATGTCATTCATTTGGTCTACGTCTTTTAACACTGCAATTATATGCCCAGTGACTTGTTTCGGATGATTTCTATTAGGGGCCAGCCATTTAACTTCTGAGGGGGGGGTTGGGTGATTTTGAAAAAAAATATCCTGCAAGTGCATGTGCGTAAGAAAAAATTTCTTGCACAAGACTATTGTCCAAAAAACATTCATGCACGTACAGTGGGCTGGAAAAAAAATTCTGGCAATATGTTTCCTGGGTTGACACATCGAACTTTATCAGCAGACTGTTAAAAGATTTTAGCATCTGGACTTGGGTAAGAGGGATTCTTTGCACAATGATGTTTTCCCCCCAGATGGCCTTTTGTTTACATTTATAGCACCTGTTGTGATTTGAAGAACAATGTATTCGGTGCACTCTAAATCAAGAATGCCAGAATAGCTGTTGGAACATAAAGTAAACTTTATTAACTATCTATTTGACACAAAACTGGAATGAGCTCTCCTGTAACATTTGCCTGAACACTTGTCAAGTAAACGTGTAGGGATAGGAGGTGTGTCTTTTAATATAGAAAGTGTCGTATGCCTTGCATACTGTATGTATTCCCTCTCTTGTGGAATATTAGTATACAATGCTCGTTACGTCCATAGATACAAGGATTGTGTTCTCTGGAACGTTCGTCCTGTCAATGAAATTAATGGAGTCAGTTGACTGTATCAGTCTTTGAGATACGACTTCTGTTGTTGTGCTAACGACTGGAGTAGTATCGCAACAAATGCTGATAACTTCTCTGTTAGACCTGAAACTCCCACGGTCTCCCAAGTCGGTTTGTGGATTTTCGTAAGGGTATAAAATACTAGAATTCGAGGCGGGTTTGGTGTTTGACAAAGCCATTTTTCAGTCATTTAATTTCGTTAATGTGGTGTTCATTGTGAAGTACTGTAATCAATTGTTGTACTTTACGGGATGTATCTTCAGCCATAGGTACTGCAAGAGGCCTCAGTAGTTTTTCATGTCCGTGCATGTTGTCTAATTGAATTTGCCCCTCGTTTTTGTCCTAAGAAGGTCTGGGATGAAGCCCAAATAAAGTTTGCAAGTGAGGAAAATGATGAGAAATCATCCAGTTTTGGCATGGATGTAATCTGGGGATATCAGTCATCATTGAAGCTAGGGAATGGTACCCATAAATTTGGTAAGATAAATGACGTGTCCAAAACAGTTCTTATACTACCACATTCAAATGCCGGTGAAGAGAGAGTTGTGTCTCTTATAAGGAAAAACAAAACAGCTATCGGCAGCATCTCTCCAGGTGGACGGTACGTTGGCCTTTTTTGCTTACTATCAAAATGGCCTACAAAGAGTCATCTTTTGAACCACCTGCAGATTTTTTGGCTACTGTAAAGAAAGCTACTTGGAACAACAACAAAGAGCATCATCAACGCTGTTTTTAAGCGTTATGGCACGTTAATTTGACTTCTGGATAAGTCAGAATGTCAAGAAAGATTGAGTTGATATTAGTCCAATTTAAAGAAAAATCTGGGATCTAAATAGTTACTTTCGAAGGGTCACATTTCTTCTCAGAATAAAGGAAAACACGTCTTGGCTACTTTAATTTTTCAAAATTTTCTGGGGGACCATGCCCCCAGACCCCCTACAAAGATGACGCCGTCAATAATCTCACTCTTTGCCAACAAAGCAACTTAAGAGCTCTGTGCAGATTATTTTCAATTTGGGGCCTTGTAATGTGTACTTCAGCTGCGAGTTGGATTTAAGCCTTTCTAGATAGGTCTCTAAAGCAACTTATTGCTACCAGTTTGATTTAACAAGGAAAGGATGTGGCTCATTATCTTTCCGTAAAATATGTACTGAAGACGCATTCGCGCTATGCACTGTACTGTTCTGTAGCTCTATGCACGCACTATGTACTGTACTGTAGGCGCATTCACCTTGCAAAATCATCAAAGTCCAGGAACAGGTCTGACTCCTTTTATCAGTAGGAAGGGGTCACCTCAATGCTTTACATTTGGTGTTAAAGGTATTGTACCGTATTGTAAAAGTCACTCAAAAACTCTTAGATAAAAATTAATACATTTGTTCAGTTTCTTTCACAGATCCTTAACTTTTTATAAATTGATTTATAATGAAGGCCTACTTTAAACCCCATCCACGCACCAAAAAAAAAATCATGCAGAACGTTGGAGGGAGAAAAAAATATCTTGCAAGCACATACCCCGAGAAAAAAAATTCACGGGGAATTAAGGGGTTGAAAAAAAAATTCATGCCTATACCAAATCACCCAACCCCCCCCTCAGAAGTTAAATGGTTGGCCCCTTATTCGTGCATTGTTGTCTGTAATTTGGTTCCTCACTTTTTGCCTTTGAACTCGTTAAAAGGTGCGATCTCTTTTAAAACTCGTATAAGTCCTTTGAAAGCCGCTGAGACGTCAGAAGCTGTTTAAGTGTTTGAATTAGTTTGAATTGTGTATCCTTTACAAATTTGTTTCCAAAACAACTATGTTTCCATCTAAAATGCAAACAAAGTTTCACTGAATTCCTATCGGAAACGTATCAGGGGCACCCAACGAGAAAACTTTTAGCAAAATAGTTGACATGTCATTTTCTGCTTTCTTAGGTTGTTTAGGCATATTTGATCTACAGATTGATTACAGATTGATTACAGATTGATCTGTTCGGCGTTCTTACCTGAAAATTTAGGCTGCAGAAAATTTCCGAGCGATCATATGGAAACCAGCCTTAACCGAATGAAATGACGAAAAGGTAAAGTGTGGCCTCCTTATTAATGTTCTGATGAAAGCTCAGTATTGAGCAGCAATACCGTCTGGGGCAGTTGTTTTTTTGTGTGCGCGTGTGAATTTTGTTTTGCGTTGTTTTGTTTTGTTTTTTGTCTGGAAATTGTACAACATTTGGTTCAGAAGCGAAAAAACCGCTTGCAAATCAGTTTCGTCTGAGTTAATTTACGCCATGTAGTTTTAACCCTCTGTAAGCAAACTTTTAAAGTGTCATCTGATGCGGTTTATTTTTCAGTATTCAGCAAAATGAATTTTTGCAGGTTGCACTTATTTATGAAAGAATGTTTTTGAGGTTAACGAATTCTGCTATTTCGATGCAGTCATTCAGACGCTTTCCAGTCTTGTACGCGTCTCGCGCGCGCACAAAAAGCTCTTCAACACCAAAGGCTCCCACGTTTGATTGTTTTGGCGGTATGTTTTCAGCAAGGTTTACATGTCTGAGCTTCTGAACCATAAAAGCTTGCGTTCATAATGATCTAACATAATTTGCCTTTGGGGTTAAAATGTCAAAACCCGAGCCCAACGTCGCCCAACGTCGCCAAATTTCTTAACAAGGACGGCAAGCTGTGAAGAAGCTTTCGAACGGACAGACACACAAATACTCAATTATGTTCGGCGAGTGTTTAATATTTTGTTTTCCCCTAATTTCTCAAGCGCAAGAGACGTAATCACCTAAACGACGCTCCGTGAAGTTGCTAAGTAAGCGCGCAAGGGTTCGCGTGAGTTGACTCTGAGATGATCGCGTGATCCTAGTTACATTTGTTTACGACTTTTGAAATCACGCAAAACTTGGCGGCACAAGTACTAAACGGCCACCCACTCAGCGTGAACGAGCGCAAATTTAGCTTGAATCCCTTGCATTTTCTATTGAAAGACGCTCATATAATAATAATAATTATAAAAAATAAAAACTACAAGTCCACAGTCACTATAACGATTCTTAAATAAAAAGCTTTCTTAAAAAGATACATCTTAAGCCTCTTTTTAAAGACGTTGTTTTGTCTACTGCTGAGCTTGTTGTTTTGTCTACTGCTGAGGACTAGCTTTTATTTAGTACAGTTGGCCTTTCTACCGACGTTTCTACATAGCGTAAGAGTAATTTGCTATTCTTTTTATATGCTTTCTTTTTAGCAAGAATTGGAACTGAAAATGGCTTGGTTCTGAAAACGAACTTGAAGTCTTAATGAACTGCGTGCTCTTCGTGCGTTCGCGAACACATAAGAGTTATATATAAACATAGTTTTCAAGAAAAGCGCTCGAACACCTCAATTCGTCACTCCGTCTGGTGCATTCGGAGGGACTGCACTGCTGGGAACAGGTGTGTGTGGTTTGTTTGTAAAGCGCTACCGCTAAATAGCAGAAGTACCAGACAACACTGAGCTGACTGGTATCTTGTTCTAACACTCCATTTCGCGCATGAAGAATTTTCCGCTTGCACAGCTGCCGATACAAGTATTTAGAAAATTATACTGAGAGGAGTTCGGGGTCATAAAAAATTCCACGCATGTTGAACACGAATAAAAAGATTTGATTAACCACTTTCAGCCTCAGCTAACTCCAGACGCAGCACTGGTAACACCTCGATCAGCGCGCAAGACTTAAAACTTACCGACCGACATGCTGTCGCTGAAAAAAAATTCCACGCATGTTGAACACGAATAAAAAGATTTGATTAACCACTTTCAGCCTCAGTTAACTCCAGACGCAGCACTGGTAACACCTCGATCAGCGCGCAAGACTTAAAACTTACCGACCGACATGCTGTCGCTGAAAAATAAGTTATCAACCCTGTTGGTGTATTACACTGGTTCATCAGTTTTGTTCCTCGCGTTTTCAATTTTACGTCTTGCACAACTTTTTTTCTTGTGTGCAAAGATAGTCCTTGATCTGATGAACAAGATTGCGACGATTATGATGCGCCACGAAGAGTACTGCCAATCACGGTTTAGGCAAGCCATGTTTGAACCCGTGCGCTTCTCAGTTCTACTTGAGCTACAGAAGTCCGTTCGAGCAGGAAAGCGTCCCCCAGACTCCAAGCTGTTCGCCGTCGATAGAAAGTCGCGCCATAGGCCGTTGGACTTTTTTAAAGGAAGTCGTCGATATAAAGGTCCTGTTATATGGAACATTCTACCCAAGACTTCCCAAGTGCTTCCCAAAATAGAACACTTCAAACAAACAGTAGAAAGAAGTAAGAAAGACACCGAGTTGTTGGAGAAAATAGATTTTCACAAGGCCTGCCAGTTGACAAACAAGAACGATGACTTTTGCTAGTCTAACTTAAATTATATTTAATATCCGCAGTCACCATATTTTTTTCAGTTGAATCCTATGTACTCGTGTATTGTTCGCTTTTATCGAAGGCTTTTTAGCTTAACGTATTTTCACAATTGTTTGTTTTCCTATAGTGTTCTTATGTATTTGCTATCGCAGGTCCACATCTTCTACCTTACTTATATTATACCAACCCGCGTCACCAAATAACTAGTAAATGTATTAATGCGTGTATGCATGTATGTTTTTAGAGGCAGAGGGGCAGACTTTCTCGGAATTGTGCGAGTATTTAGTGACGTGGATGATTTTCTGAAATATCCATTTGACAGTTGGACCTTTGAGGTGGAAGGAATGAAATTCTGTTTAAAAGCTTTTACTTACCACTAAAGAGGTAATTACGAGTCAATGTAATATGGCTCTGGAAAACTCCAAGTTTTCATGTAAATTTTCCCGAAATGGACTCTTCTTTATCCGTTTGCATCAGTGGTTTCACATAAAGCTTTATAATGCATGGAGATATTTCATGCAACTCGAATTCTATCCGTGACAAGATAGATAGATAGATGGAATTTTTTTTTACTTAAACTTACAATGCAATTTGTTAAAAAATCTAGATTTGAACACAGTATGTCAAGATGTTAAAAATTGGGAGTACACTTAAATGTGAAATATATATTTAATATAAGTATCGGTAAGAATTGTACATTTCTATTAAAAACTGTTTTTGAGTCTGTCAGTTTTACTAAGTCGCACTTGAAGCTGAGAAACATACTCGAGTTATCGTTCAAACTAGGCAGAAGGTCAAGCTGTAAAAACCGTTCCATGGTGCTTACACGAAAAACGCACCTGTTGTAACCAGGGCTTTTCTAACTACTGTTAAGCTTTAAAGGGACTTTTCAGTCCCACACCAAAAATTTGGGCCGCCAAAGCGACACCGACCTTATCCACACAGGTCATCCTCAGAACCAAAAGGAAACACAGGGCTTAATTTATCACTTTCTTCAACTCATCAATTATGGGAGGGAATAAAGCGACTTCAATAACGAATTTCCAGAATTATCTCAGTTGAACCTTTCTATTATGTCAAAAGGAAGAACCATAAAATAATCTCAAAGAATTGCGGGGTTTTTGGCACTTATTCGAGTTTAAGAGTGAATTTAAACTGCATTCAAACGCACGTAGCTTTGGTACGCATGCGCAAAATTGCGACCGATCGCTATTATAACAGCATTAAATTTGATATTTATTTAGCAATTTATTTCCCGTTACAACCTACCCCTCACACTCTCAATCATGAAACAAATAAAGATACCTCACTTATCGCCTGCACCATTTCTTAGGTGGTTCCTTTTCTAGTGATAGGTAAAAGGGGGAATCGTCGCAAATTTGCAGTCGTGGACAGAACACAAGGCTCTCATACTTGGAATTGGTTAGTGCTTATTTGTCGATGTTCATTATTATCATTATTATTTGGTCGACCGTCCGATCCACTGTCACGCGCAAGGTGGCAATAGGAAACTTAACATCCGTATTTATTAGGACGGCCTGAGAAAAAAGAGGGTTATTTTGTAATGTTTAATATTTATTTTGAGGGCCATATGTTAGAAAACTGTAAGAGGTTAATATGTTCACCCTCGTTGAATAAAGTATATTGTATTGTATTGTATAGTTCTATTAAAGGAGAACGTAATGAGGCCGCGAAGAAAGGCCAGTAGGAAATCTGGTCTACCGATGGATTCCTGCCATTTCTTGGGTAATCGCCAGAGAACATTAATTTGGTCCGTTAGGGCGGCTTTCTAAGAGAACGCGAAGTTTGCCTAAATTTCCTCTACATTTTCGCTATCTCTTTTTCGGAAAAAAGACAAGCCAGCGCGAAGATAATCCTTACTTTTAAGGTATTTTGATCTCATCACGACAACAATCAAAAAGATGTCAAGGATTCAAGAAAAAGCAACTTTTATTGGTTAACTAAATGGAGCACAAGTCTTAAAATAAATGTGTCTTTACAAGTTCCACAAAGCAAGGCGTTTGAATTTTTTTAACATAAATGTAGATACTTCAAAATTAGAAACAAAGGATGACGCTTTTTTCAGCGACCATACCTGCAAAACAAAAGAATGATTCTTAAATTAAAAGTTGATAAAACAATATTTTGTTAATTAAATATGGGAAACCGCAAATATCTCCAATATCGGCCAGAACGTCATGGTAGCCCACATATAGGCCAAGAACGTCATGCTAGCCCACATATAAGGCACTAATGTGAAGGTAAGTGAGTACAAGTGAAGGGAAGTGAGTACAAATGAAGGAAAGTGAGTGCAAATGAAGGAAAGTGAGTACAAATGAAGGAAAGTGAGTACAAGTGAAGGAAAGTGTGTGTTAGTGGAGGTAGGTGCGTTAATCAGTTGGTGTATATATTCATATAGGATTGTAATGTTATTAGTGCCTTATATGTGGGCTAGCATGACGTTCTTGCCCCAATATCGGTTATCTTGGGTCTCTGTCTATTCCTTGCAAACTGCTTTCAAGTATATCAGTGAAGATGTTGTTTTCTGATCCTGCCATTGTAAGAATTTGCACGCTGAGTTATGACCTCAAAATTTGAAAATTCATTTGACCAAACAAAATTTCGAATCCATCGTGGAATCTTTTTCACGTGATTAAATTTCAAGTTTTGTCGTGTTAATTGAGCTGAGGAAAGTCAGTAAGAAATTGCCCCGGTAGATCGCTGGGAGCAAGTATCTGTTGTCTCACCTCAGAGTGGGGGCCTGGCAATTTTAAACTACCAGCTATTTCAAACTTTCACTTGCTCAAAGAACTTTAGTCTCTGGCCTTGGGGTTTTGAGAAGCAGGATAGGTGGAGTCTACTGTACGTCAATTTGTGTGTTTGCAAGATCACATGAACGCAGTCATGGAGCAGTTGTTGGGTGCAGAGTTCATTTTCACTTAAACATTACAGCAAAGTGGACATCTGAAAACAAATTTACTGGGAACCTCCACTGTTACAACAAATTGATGTTAAACTGTTGGAAATAAAGTCTTAATTTCAATTTGTTAACTTAACAAGTGGAAAGAAGGTTTTAGTGTACCAAAAAGTTAGTTTTGAATATCTCCTATTTTCGCTTTTGAATTTCCAGTATGCTGCCATTTTGACGGAGCAACTTTCTTTTGTATGCAACAATGTGTGCAATCATATGAAGTCAAAAAAAAAAATTCAAAATGGCAGCGCCTGGGAAATTCAAAAGCGAAATTTAGTGGTACTCACGTCCAAATTATCTGGTACGCTAAAACTTTTTTCTCCACTTGCTCATTTAAAAGAATTGGAATTTAGGCTTTATCTCTAAAATTTTATGTCTCTTTGAGATAACAGTGGAGGTTCCCATTAAGGGGTTTTTTAGTCCAGGCTTTCATACAGAAAAAGATGCAAATCAGATGGTAAAAAGTTGATGTTGATGATCAATCAAAATACACTAATCAGCAGAAACCCACAGTGCTATACATAGGGATGTACAACCACACAACCTCGCCACCCGATAAAGACTGGCAGCAAGCAGTCAACACTTTGAGATCACTAAGTAAGTCATGAAGTGATGTTACCACACCGGAAAAGATACAGAAAACTTTGATATCAGGGCAGTGGTAACTGTAGCATTGACTCGAGGACACAAGGTTAAAGCAAGAGCAGTTTTTCAATTAAGTTTTCAAAGTAGTGATCTTGTTACTTACTTTTGGAATTCCCATTCCCTGTTGTCCAGAGGACAAACTTGACGAGTCTTCAACCATCGAGAGATGCAGTGAAAGTGGAAAGCATGCTGTGGAAAGATGGACAAGGCAATAATTGCTAATTCTGTATTAATGAAGAGGTATATGCAGAACCACAAAATTGTATGCAAGTCAAGGTATTTGTCACAATGAATTTGAAAATCTTGTGAAGCCAACAGGGGGCAGAAATCAGGTTTCAAACCAGCCAGCCTCGTCATGACTAATGTTGAACTAACGGTCACTTTGACCACCTGGATCGAACCTCACATGTATCACCATGCCTGAACCAACCTTGAACTAACCTTGGCCAACCTTCGACCAACACTGACCATCCTTGTATCAATTCTGAACCAATGGTTTACCTTGAAAGTTTCACATGGTGACCGGTAACATTGATGACCGTGCCTGTAGGGCTTTAGTTGCTATTTATTTGTAAAATCTAGCAAAGCAAACAGGTTAAACTTACATTACAGACACCCCATGCCACAGTACATTCTTCACTCGTCGCTGAGGCCTGATTAGCTTGACATTCTATGCCTAATGAAATATACAAAAAAGATTAATTTAATAGACATGCATTTATAACTTTTTAAAGGGGCATGGTCACGAGGATTTCGCAGATTTTTGGTCAAAACTGTGCTAAAATTGTCGATAGCTAACTTTATCCATGCCCAACATTGTGTTTGAACATTTAAAGGAATATATTAACTTAATTTCATTAAGAGAAAACAAAGCATGTCCATTTAATATCGATTTAATGTCAACAGGCTGAAAGAATTTGAAAAGTTTAGCCTAACTTTTTCAAATTGCAATCCACTTCCATCTGTGCCATCCGTAGCAACAGACGACAGAAAATAGTTTCAGTGAAGTAATATAGTCTTTGGTAACAAAACTAAACCATTATTTGCAGGCGTTCATTGATGCGAGGACATATTTCTTATTTTTAAGGTGAACTAAAATAGCGCATCACAACCCCAGAGCACAGTTATTTGCAGTTAGCTGAAACATGGAGTGAAACACAATACCAGGATCAAAAATAAATTTGCCAGACTTGATTTCACAAAACTGTGAAGTTTTAAGAGTATCTAATTCAAACTAATAGAAATCTAGAACTGTGAGTTCTGTGATGTTTACAAAGAAATGTAAGGCTACGGGCACACCCAACCCACACGTTATACATTCCTTTGTAGAAATTCAAAGTATTAAATTTTCATGCTTCCTCCAGTTTGAATCAGTTCTCTTCGAAACTTTGTGAATTTGCTAAACTGAATATGGCAAATCTACACATGACCCAGTTTTTCACATTTCCCAATATTCTAAGATGTCATTCTCACCACAAATTGTGCTATTGAACATGCATTTGAAGCCACTTTGTTCAGTTTTGCAGTTTCTGCAAGAATTTGCCTCACATCCACATTCAGTAACATTGTAGTTAACACAATGACAAAAGTTACCCGAGTGTGAAAATGACTAATAATGGTTGTCGTCAAAGACAACTAAAAGTAAGATCATAAAGTACTTTCCAGTTTGGCAAGATGTTTTGCAAAACGCCAAACAATTTTCTGAACCTAGCTGTAATGCTAGATAAAATAATATTAGTTGACACGGCATTGAAACAGGGACACGAACAAAGGAAATGGCAATGAATAAGAAGACTACTCCCATAAAGTTGTGACAGGGACGAAAATAAGCAAGATAGCTGATCGAAATTTTGACAGGATCATGCTAACTGCCTCAAACGGAGACATAAAAAGTTTTGAATTCAGACAGCGGGCACGCCCTACAAAGGGCCTCCTTAGCCCCTTCAGTGTTGTTTGTCGCGATTGTGACAGCATTATTAGATGAGTGGGGAGGGTGACAAGATCTTTCCCAACAAATGTGTCTTGCATTGTAGTTCTGTTCACGATTGCTGATTTGTTTATGAGGGATAATATGAGAGGAAATGAGTGACTGTATATTTACGTAAGGTGTAAAACGGAAATCTTACTGATCGATGCTACACTTTTTGCAAACCTTCCACATGTAGTTTTTTGCAATCTTCCACAGTGGAATACTTAAAGTTAGATTCCCTTAAATGGCCCTTTATTTCGAGGCTTTTCGTTGATGAAGCCGATTAATTGGTATAATCAATTGATTTTGATTGATTATTGAAATTATCGATTGACGACGCCAGAATTAAATATTCGATCGATCGCCTAGTACTTATAACTTACACAAATCCATGATATGATTTCGACAGATGGCGCAGTTATCGACTACAATATCTGCAAATGAAAAGTTTTTAGTTAATTCGATTACATTTTAGGCTAATCAAGGAGAAATAACGATGAAGCACAAAAGAATATGACGGAAATACTGTACCCCATGCCCACAAAGCGACGGCGTTCCACTGTACAAAAACAAAAACAAATAGCAAGTTAAAAACAGGAGAACGCTCTAAAAATAACTTAAAAGGAAGAAGACAGATTGAAGAACAGGTCTACCTTTTTAACTTCGAATCTCTTCTTAACAGAGCCTGAAGAAGTCGATGGAACGGCAGGGGAATCAACATCCATTCCTTCGGGTTCCGCCATTTTGCTGATCACTGAGCTCTTTCGCGCAAGCTCAGCAGTTTTGCATCCTCGCCTCATAGTTAGGTAACCGAGCCTTGGGATCCAAAATGTCTTCCTCGGAGTGGAGAAAATGGCGGAGAAATATTTGTCTTTCTGTGGTATTGCTTGTGTAAGCTGAATATTCTTTAGGACACAACTGAGAAGATGGCATCTGTAGCTTTTTTCTTGCGCAGCGGTAGGAGACTAGCGAGTGTTTATTCGGCATTTGTGGGGGAAACATGGAGTACTTCTCATGCTGTTTTGGGTGCAGTTGTGTGTTCCACCATGCGCCTCCCAAAGCGATTCATGTCCAAGCCTTTAGAAGGAAGAACTGTTCGAATCGGCTGTGCATCCGGATTTTGGGGGGATTCGGTTATGGCAGGTACACGATTAAGAATGTTAAAATGGTAAAATGGTTGTTCCATCCTAGTAAAAAATCAACCCCTTGTACTTCCTCTAGTGTGGTACCGAGGGCCAATTACAGTATCTTACCCCCCCCCCCCCCAAAAAAAAGGTAGAGGTAGGAAATTCCTTTCAGGATAACCGAGTCTTGAAAAGTACAGAATGTGGACATGTAATTTATTCCTTCACTCATGTATAATTATATAAATTTGGACACAAAAGTAGAGACTTGTTCCCAGTCCCCTCTTGGTCAACTTTCCTTTTTGTATCAAATTCATACATTACCATAGAAGCTCTATTAAGCCCCCATCCCCCCTCTTTTAAGGCCCCCTCTCTAATAAGCCCTCCTTTTGGAAGCCAGATTGTGTAACAAGCCCCCCCCCCCCTCCATTTAGCCGCTTTCCTCCACGACATTGGGGTTTACGGTGATGCGGTTTTGGACAATTTTTCGTGCCGCATTTCGGTAATTTCAATCTTAACTTGCGGCATTGCGGTTTTATCCAGATCCTCGGAATGCGGTTTTTAAGCGTTTTGAACGACGGTATTCGGCAAAAAGAAATATTTTTTTCCAGCAGTGATGAACAGGTCGAAGTAAAGGTGCTGATGGAAATGGATCAGTGCTCCAAGGGGAAATTGGTAGTTCCGCAACATTTCTCCTTTGCGCACGGTCCCAGTTTGGAAAAGTTGTTGGCTTCAATAATCAATCGGTTATTGTACTGAGGTGACTCTCTCTGCAAGATCCCCTGTGATTTGCTGTTGTCCATTTGTACACGTAGACGATGTTAGTGGTTTGATGGCAGGGCCATCATTGAAAACGACATTGCTTCCAAAGACCGTTGGAGAAAATATGAAGCAAAGTTTCTTATTCTAGTGACATAAAAGAACAGCTGAGATCAGCATTGTAATCGCCAACCTATCAATCAAAAGTTCGATAGAGCCACCGGTTTTCTATACTGTGCAGCAAAATGATAAAAGGACTTGATGGACTGTAAACTGCAAGGCAATCCATCAGCAGACCTTTAAGAACACTATCAGTAAAGGACCGCAAACGAAAATGCTGCACGTGTACGTAGGATCTAGTAAGCCAGACGTAATCAGCCAAAGAAATACTCAAATGACAAACATAACAGCAGATCAGCCTTGCTGCTATAAGAACACTGTTTGCTGATGAACACGTAAGTCACTGACATCGCTGAGTATGCTGGCCGCAAAAAATCGCAGTCCACCTGTACACAGTGATTGCAATTTTTTCACAGTTGAATAAGTGTAACGGTTGAGGTAAGTCTATAAGATGATTTTATTTTTGAACATGCAAGAGGATATTCCTGTACTATTTTGCGTGGAATTTTGCTAATAAAACAGATACTTAAATTAATTTATTCAATGTCAACGCGAACGAATACTTAAAGGTTAAGGGGATTCTGAACAATATGGCGAGATGCAGCTTATGGTAAACAATAAAATGGCATTTCGAAAATGCGGTTTCGGTATTCTATCGATTTTGGATGCGGTATTGCGGTTTTTGCCGATTTTTTTCGCGGTATTGCGGTTTTGGGTACCCCCCAATATCCCCCTCCTCAGTTTGAAATATCTGTAAAATGATCTATATCAAGCCTTTATTAATATGTTTCAGCCAGTTTGTTGGGTAATTTGGTCTTTCAGTTCCCAAATGTGTCATTATATTAGATTATAAATTGTGTTATAGTTGTAGTTCTGTGATACACACACCATTTTTGTCCCTGCTAGCCAGCGATCTAAAATAATTTTTCCTAAAAATTAATTTGTGTTATTATTAAGCCCCCCACTCTAATAAGAAAAAGGATAAAGTCACACTCGGGCCAAGAAGGCCCACACGGCCGGAGGTTATCCCGGTTTCTGTAGCATGAAGCAACTGAGAGTATTGCTACTCCCCCCCTGGATGGGATGCCAGTCCATTGCAGGGTTACCCCCAGCAGTATGTCACTGTACCCATTTATACACCTGGGTGGAGAGAGACAATGTGGGGCAAAGTATCTTGTCTAAGGAAACAACACAATGGCAGATCTGAAGTCCAATGCACTAACCACTGCACCATCACGCCCCCACAACTAACAAGTCTCCTTTTCTGATGCGGAAAATTAAATAAGCCCCCCCCCCCCCCCCCCCTGTGGCTTGATAGAGCTTTTATGACAAGTAAATGCCTCAAATTGTTCCGTATCTCATAGAATCCAAAAGATATGTAAAATCTTGTGCAACACAGCCATATAATTGTAACTTTAAAGGCTGAATTTGATCCTCTTAACTGGACAGAAAGGCTAACAAAGCATTGACTATTTGTTCAATATTCTGCTGAGGAACTTAAAACATTATCAGTCTCACAGCACATTGCTTTTTCTAAGATGGCAGTCACTGGGACTCTTGAAGGTGTACAGGTGTGCCAAATTTCAAGTAAATTTTTTGCTTATTCAAGATAACAAAATCTTTCTGTGCTAGTATTTTAGAACACAACCTGAGGACATAGAACAGGTTTTGAACCACCGACCTTCCAGGACAAGGCTTGATGTACAACGTAGTAACCCCCTGATCTTTGATTTACTTGCAGCTCCACAACTTGTCCATGAGGGTGAAATAAATTACCTTGTGTCTGACTACTTGTCAGAGATCACGATGTCACTTTTGACTGCAGCAAAGCGTAAATCACCTGTAAGTGCATTATAAAGAGCAAGTAAAATATATATGTTGTGGTTCAGTTTTATCCTTGATTCATTTTTTAGTTTCCTCTGTTTTTAACTCATTATCATACCTTACCATACACAAAAACAAAGGAAAATAAAAATTGAACCAAGGTCAAAATTGAACCACAACATATATATTATTATTACAGAAGGCTCTGGCTATTTTGAATAAGCAAGGGAAGTGAGAAAAGTGAGAGTTTGAGCTTATGCTAGCAAGTAACAAATAACAGTGTAAAACATTATCAAAGGGAAATGGGTTTCTGTTCACTGTACATATTTAAACGTAGAATGTGAGAAAATGAGGCTGATGTATTAACTGTATTTGGTTTTCTACCAGAGGTAGTGTAGCAGCCTTTAGGCCAATGTTTTGCTTTTTTCATGTCTTTCAGACTTTGGGTTATGCTCCTGACTTTATACAAGCTGTGATGAAACCACTGATTAAACCCATCAAACAGAAAGGTATTACATTAACATAATTCAAAATAAAAATGTTTTGAGAATAATGCACATGAGAAAATTGGATAGAATACCTCACTCAGCTATTTTCACGAGACCTGAATGAAATTTTGTACTTGAAAGAATGAACAATTACTGCACTGGGACCAGGCAATGTGTTTATATACAACAGTTAAAAATACGAACAATACTTGTACAGAATGATCCAACCTGAACAGTTCAATTATTAAACAAGCTTGCTTGAAGTAATTGAGAATAAACTTGTCACTTGCAGGTATCCGCGTAGTGAGTAACGCAGGAGGTGTCAATCCGCATGAGTGTGCAAATGCTCTGATTGCTGTGGCAAAGGAATCCCACATGGATCTGAAAGTTGCTGTTGTTACTGGTGATGATCTCATGGGTGATACTGAGAAAATACGAAAATCTGGCATCAAAGATATGGACAGTGGGCAAGATTTTCCTGCTACTATTGAGAGCATGAATGCATATTTAGGGTAAGAAGTAGTCATTTTGATGTAACTTAAAAGCACTTCCTTTTTCCTTCCAAGAGCATAAAGTTTTGAAATTTGCAAGGAGTACCTCAGGCAAAGTTTTTGCCAGAAGAATGTCTTGTGGTTGGCCAGTAGCCATTGTAGAATGAAACTTTTGGGTTACAAATTGCAGCTAATCTTCCAGTTTTAATGATTGCTTATTGGGTGGAAATCAGAAAAATTTATGGATGGAATTTGAAATGTATTCCTTAGCTTAGTTGTTTATCTTCAAGATAAATGTGATCTGATCTGTTTCACTGATGCTTGTAGTTGAATTTCTTTCATTTAAACAGGGCTGTTCCTATTGCGCGAGCATTGGAGCTTGGTGCTGATGTAGTGGTCACTGGACGATGTGTTGATAGTGCCCTGGCACTGGGACCCCTCATGTATGAGGTAAAAATTTAATAATCAATAATGTACTAGCTTGTATGGGGCAACTGACTGTGTGACTGAGGAGGGACTCCTATGTGAAAGGGGCGGGGATGATCATAGTCTCCTTTAGAAGAGTAATTTCTGGATATTGGTATCCGCACTTACTACAATAGGGTGTTCAGAAATGAAAGAGAGTATTTTCATCCACCAACAAATTGTTTAGAGTCGTATGCAAAAATACTGTACATGTCATGACAATTCTGTACAGAAATCATTTCCACAAAGGCAAAAAATTACAAAGAAGTCTAAAGCTTTCGCTATATTGCCATAGGAGTGAAAGTTCAGGTTTCATTGTAATTAATTTTTTTACACGATTTGTAGTCCAGAGACGAGAATGGATTATGTTGCTCATGACAGTGCTTTAAAATCTGTTTATTTGATAGATGAAAGCATTCAATGACAATGTCTTTGTCATCATTTAAGTCACTATTATAGCTCTTATTTGTTGGTTTGGTACAAATTTATCTGTTAGGGGTAAATTAAAGCTTAAACACGTCCCATATTGGTCTGCGTGACCTTCTGACGAGCATCCCTACCTCTTCCATGTGAGAGCACCCCCCCTTCCCTGGGCTGTGTGAGAATAAAGTAGGCCTTAACAGACTTTTGTTGCTAACTGACTATCCATTATATACTGATCTGAAGTCATACCATAAGAGGAAATTTCAGCTTGATTAAACCACTCAACTGACAAGAAGATTTTGTTTGACATACACGTATTGAACAGCTCGTAAGTTGTTTGACATTGAACTCAATGTTTCCCTTGTAGTTTGGATGGAAGACTCATGATTATGACTTACTTGCTGCAGGAAGGTACAAATGACATTTTAGTTGTTTGCTGTGAGCTGTGATAACAGATAAGAAATAATTTGTCAATCATCAATTGACAGATCAGATCAGTGACTGAAGGGTCGGTGGTTTGAGGCACAGTCCCCGCCATCCTGTTGTTTCCTTAGAGAAGAAACTTTGCCCCACATTGTCTCTCTCTGAACACCCAGGTGAATAAAATGGGTGCCGGTGACATACTGCTGGGGGTAACCCTGCGATGGACTAGCATCCCATCCAGGGAGGAGTGGCAATACTCTCAGCATTGCTTCTTGCTACAGAAACCGGGATAAGCTCTGACCGTGTGGGTCTCCTTGACTCATATGCGACTTTACCATCAAGTGACTAGCCAATCTGGACATCAGCATGTATGAACCACAAGTACAGAACAGGCCACTTGTTTTTATTGTGCCCAACAATCTGTCAATGGAGCAAGCTGCAAAGGAAATTAAGAGCCGAGTAAAGTGAGCATTAAAGAACATATTTTCCCTTAGGTTTTGCGTCAGTTTTGTCTTGTGCTTTGTTCATTGCTTTTGAGATGGATGAGAGGCAAATCTCATACACTACCTGTCCATCCACCTCATTAAGTCTACAGCCAGTGTCCAAATGACGTCAGGTGGCATTGTAAATTAAATTGCTGACACTTTATTTTGTTTGACAGTTTGGTGGGTCATTTGATTGAATGCGGGGCACAGTGTACTGGCGGAATATTCACAGACTGGCAGATAGTCCCAGACTGGTATGAAGTACCACTTGTTTCGTTATTACATAGTCTAAATATTGTTTTCTGTCTCATAATAATAAATATTGTAAAATCAATTGCTCTTTGGTTATCAATGCTTAAGCACATCATTCTATTTTTATTTTAGTCCTGGCTTTCTTCAACTCAAATTACATGTAGGTCTACATGCAGTAAATTAGAATCATGCGCATAATGCCTTTTTTGTTATTTTGTATGTAGTTTATTTTACTTTATATATTTTTGCAAGTAGTTTGCCTACTTTCGAAGCCTTTCTAATCAAAACTCTTATTAATCTTCTTGCATCAATAAACTTTTTTTTATTGGAATCCATTCTTATTGTTGTCTTAATCAGGGACAATATTGGCTACCCAATTGCTGAGTGTGCTTCAGATGGCAAGTTTATTCTCTCTAAGCCGCCCAACACTGGAGGCCTTGTCTCTCCATCTACTGTTGCAGAACAGGTCAGAGATTAGACAACAGATTCTGGTATTTTCTGGACTTTATTAGCTGGAAGTTGAAATTAATTTAAATTTATTTATCAGCTTGTTTATGAGCTTGGTGATCCTGCTAAGTACATCCTGCCAGATGTTACCTGTGACTTCACCCAAGTTAGGCTTCAAGGACTTATTGGTGAGTGTTCTTAACACTCCAATATCAACATGCATGTTCTCCTGACTTTTCTCCATACATTTGTTATGATGTTGGTTGGGAGAATTGGCTTAATGAACCAAACATTTTATCTTTGCTGATCCTTTCCTTTATTCTCGTGACCTGTACAGCTGTGATCACATAATATCGTTTATTGAACATCAATAATCGCAGTCTGAAGACTGAATTATTATATTAGTGATAATTATTGTGAGAAGAAATTAGGTGCTTGTCTAAGGGACAGTATCTTGGCTGATATATCCAAAAACCAACACTTCCAAATTCCATCTTGAATCAGTGGACAAGAGTCACTCTGTAGAGGTGCCACTGCAAATTCCAATTTATTTATTTTATTTTATTTATATGTCACACTATGTGCTCTTATAGGATCCTGTGGGATTTTACAGGATCACAGAGGATCCTAGAAAATCCTGTAGGATCCTTATATGATTTCTACTGGGTAGAGTAGAATTCCGCATTGAAGAAAACCATTAATACATGTAATTGTCATGTCTGGACTCAATCAGTTGGGCTAACAATGGTAACAATTGAATTTTAGGCTATGATGGTGGAGCTGTTCTTGTTCAAGGGGCCATTGGTGAACCAGCTACAGATTCCTACAAGGTACAAGCATTATGATTTGTTTTTATAGGCTGTTGTGAAATAAATACAAAGACTGGAAAAAGTTCTCTCTGAAGTACAGCAAAATGCACTGGTTCAAGTGAGCAGTAAACACAAGCACTTATGTTTCTTGGGAGCATTGAGTGTTAGCACCTGTTTGCACTTGTCAAAGTTATTTTCACTTATCATTTTTTACTTGAAACGTGCATTTAGGCTGTTTTAAATTCTTACCAAATTCTGTCAAAGCTTACCAATCTTCAAAAGGGCCATTATCCTGCCTTCAGGCTCAACAAAATTTTGTAAAAGGTCAACACACAACTTTGGTAACATTGGTCACTGACATTAATTTGTTCTTGCTTTTCATTAGCTACAATATTAAAGTGCATCAATGATTTCATTGTGGTTAAAGTGTTTGGCTTGTGAGTATATTTGGTTAAGTCAAAGTTCTGCGTGTTCTTTGGTAGAGACAAATAAATTTTATTTTGTTCAGCCCTCTGTACTTCTATTGTTGTTCCACAGAGGCTCCTAAAGAAGTGGCAGAGGGGGGATTTTATTACAGGATTTCCCACATTCCTTAACCCTTTCACTCCCAAGAGTGCTAAAAATCAAAATTCCGACAAATCTCCAATTTCATTTTGTGAAAATCTTGGAATGTTAATAGTACCACGTGAAAGTACTGCTGGTGAGGTTTCGTTTGAATAGTCACACCATGGGATTTCATCCACAGGCTCGGAAGTTAGGAGCACCTTAATGTCTCCATAACTGACTCTGGGAGTGAATGGGTTAAAGGGAATGTGGGGACGTAACTACAGATTCCCTCCTCTTCATTGTGGGGGAGGGGTGGGGGGAAGGGGGAGAGTAGCGGGGTGGTGATGACATTTCTGTATGTTCATCATTTTGTTTAGCTCATATTGTGTACTGAAAGTTAAGTGTTTGAGAACTATCGACCAGTGAGTTTAGTACAGTACCAAGTGTAATTGTTCAGTCTGTTTGTATTAGGTGTGTGCTACGTATGCTGATGGTTTCCGAGCCACTGCAGTGTGTCCTGTTGGAGGGCCGTTTGCATCACTCAAAGCAAGAAAAACAGGCGAAGCTCTCTTGAAAAGGTTTATTATATTTCAATAATTTTTTGCTTGCAAATTATACATAGATCTCTAAATTTTGGTATGAAGCCCTTTCTATACAGAGATAATAACATGTAAGATTCATAATATGGTATCTATATTTAAAACTGTGATAACAGAACATTTATTTGAAGAGAAATATAAGTTATGCATTTCTTGCTAACATTGAATCGCTCTGACTAAACAAAGTTCTTGTTCCTGCCAGAAGTGAAATCCAAAGGAAGAATGTTGATAATTTGATTTTATAGTGTCACTGACTTGAACTGAAAGTTCTGTTCCCTGCTTCACTGAAGCATAAAATTACAGTGAAACGCCATTAACATGAACACTGGTGGGCATACATACATACATACATACATACAGACAGACAGACAGACAGACAGACAGACAGACAGACAGACAGACAGACAGACAGACAGACAGACAGACAGACAGACAGACAGACATAAACTTTATTGAAGTGTCAGGGGTATTTAGCTATGGATAGCTAATTGGGGTCACTAGCAAATACAAATATAAAATATAAAATGTTAATATTATATAAAATAGTTATATAAATAGGTAATTAACAAATTGAATATAGGTCTAATTAGTTAAAAAATAAGTTCAAGATTACCTAAATTAGTTGTATTATAAAGAGCTTCATATAAGAGAATGTGACCATTTTCAGACTTAAATGTAATGATGAATTCTAAAACGACTTCAGGCACTTTTTGGGGCCCTAAAAGATGTCTAATGATTTGGTGGTTTGATTAACAAGGCGCTCGTGAACAAGACAACCTGGTTCTGTTGTTATTTCTCAACAGTTTACTCAAACTTGTCACTCAACTGCAGTTGCACTCTGTATCATGTACTCCCAAGTGGAAATACTCTCTTATTAAAAGAGTGACATGATTGTATAGTTTGATATAATTTTCATAAAAAAGGGCATTGACTTTAACATTGTGTTGCCTAATTTTAAAGGACAAGAAGAATGTTTGAAGAATTAAAACTTGATAATTACGCAAGAACACATATCCAGGTAAGACACGTTTTGGATGTCAGGGTTTCTTGAATACACTGTTGAGATTGTTGATGTGGCTTGTTATCAATTAGGGCGGCAACGATACATTTCCCCACGATACGATACATATCTCGATACAAGGGCCACGATACGATACATTACTGTGCACGACAAAACTAGTTACCAACAACTTACACTACTTTTAAATAATTTATTTCCATAATAATAAATTGAACACAGTAATAACACAACATCAAATCGCCTTACAAGGGCTAAAATGTAGAGCTTGGGTAAGGAATATTGAAGACAGTAATTTCCCAACATATTTTATTGTATCGTAGTATCGCGATATCTTATTTAAATATCGATATTCATATCGTTGGAAAAAATATCGTGGTTCACCGATGCATTGATGTATCGTTGCAGCCCTATTATCGATATTGAATGGTGTTGAACTACGTACGGTGGTTTTTTAATTCACATTGAAGTAAGTTTGAGTTTATTTCAAACTTAAAATCAACATCCCTGTAACTGTCTATAGATGCGAAAGTCGCGTTTTCCAACTGTATATCTGAACTCGTACTGAAAAGATCTCTAAAGCTAGAATCTCTCTTAAAAATCAGGTCTTAAAAAAAGTATTCTTGTGCTTGGCATCGAAGGGATTTCTTGGTATACTTGTTAAAGCGATACAAAGCGATAAAAAGTTGTTCTTATTAGACAACAATCTACAAGCCGGCACATTTTCTAGGTATTACAAAAAGGAAGTAAACCTGGCAGCTGCAAGCTGTGTGGAGATTAGCATTGGGTCACCAATCTTCAATACCCTTGCTGACAACCTTTGCTTGAAGGCTTGTTCTCATGTTTTTAGCACTCATGTGAGGCCCAATGTGTGAGTTGGTTTGAGGCTAGTTAGACCAAAAAGGCTCTTTGTCTCTAAAGTTCCAATACCTCTTACCATTTTGTTCTGTGATTTATTAACTTATATTTAGGTGTTAGGCTCTGAGCAGTCTTATGGAAAACAAGCCTTTCCAGGAGTGATGACCTCAGTGAGTACATGACATAGAGCGGTTTTCAATTGAGTGTCGAAAGTAATTTGCGTTTTGCTTTGGTTTTGCTTTACTTCGCTTTGTCATTGGTTAAAAAATCTTGCGCCACTTTCTCGCCCAATCAAAAGTAAAACTCAAACAAATCGCGACTTGCTCGCACGCGTTTTCCCGCGCTTGGCGCCGGTTACATGTATTTGCTTCGCGTTCTGTTTGGTTCATTGGGTAATTTGAGTTTGTTGTGATTGGCTGGGGTAATTACTTTGATTTTGGTTTTACGACACTCATTTGAAAAGCGTTCTATACACTAATTCAATGTTACGTATCTAAAAAAAATGTAACTTAGCGCCAAGTAATAGAGAGAGGCGATTAAGCGTGAACATTTTCTGGTACAAAACACTGTGTGGTAAACTCATTGCAGGAATCAACAGAATAAATGTTATTGAACTCATAGACAAGAGCAAAAAGAGACGATGGAATGATTCACTTTATTCCAGAATCCGAGGGAAGCCGTTTTATGGTTGGCCGTCCATCACCATCAGAGAAAAGCACTTGAACTGTTTGCCATGGAGATAGCTTCAGCTGGAACTAGCATGGGTTTGTATATAAACTCTGTTAGTCACAAGCTTACAGGATTAAATTTCTCCAGTCCTACAGATAAGTCATCATCATCATCATCATCACCATCATCATCATCATCATCATCATCATCATCATCATCATCATCATCATCATCATCATCATCATCATCATCATCATCGTCATCATCATCATCATAAAAGACCATAGCAAAAAAGAATGCATCGTGATCGATGTAAGCATACCCTTTGAAAAGAATGCATTGTTGAAAAAAATTGGAAAATTCTCCAAATATAAAGTCCTAGGAGTAGAAGTTGGAAGGATGTGGAGCACGAAAACCACCACGATTCTACTGCTAATCGGAGCCCTTGACTTAATCAAAAGGGGCCAATAAGGGCCAGTAATCCTCATAGATAAGGGGTAGGCTTGACTTGGTAAGTGGAAATGACAAAAAAACTCCGATTGAACAGCACACTTCGTCAACTCCAAAAAATAACTGCGCCGTATAATGCGCAATACACTAGCCATCAACTAACCAACTCTGCACTCAGGTAAATGGACTGCTCCCGAACATTGGTGAATCAAAGAGAATGAGGTAATAATAGTAATAATAATAATGATGACGGCGACGAATACGACTAGCAACTAGTAACTAACAACCGCTGTGAAGATAACCTAAGATTACGTACAGGGGGATACACATTAGGCAAATTGCCATGCATGTCTTTTTAAGTTACTTCAGACATTTGGGCCGCGCATCAAGACTGTAGTGTAGATGTTTTCCTTTCTTATTTTTACCTACTGACAAACCTACTTAGACTCTGACATATGGTGTTTGTCAGTTGATCTCGTTAGACTGAATAGTCATTGAACAACTTACAAACCTGTGGCCTCCGTAGTTAGGTCTAATTGGAATTAAGAAAGTTTCTTTTATATAGTAATATTGAATTTTTTTTCTTAACAGCTCCTGGACTGACAGCGATTGTTGGAGGAAGACCTAGAGTGTGAGTAAGAACAAAAAATTCAATTGATTTTTCCCTTTCATTTGTTTGATTTTATTCTAAATGCAAATTTCCCATCCTTGTTATTCAGATCTCCCCTGCTGAGGTTGTATTCTTTCTTGTTCCCCAAAGACAAGGTCAAGGTAAAGATCCAACTTTAACATGACAACAACAGGAATAAAAAGAGAATTGTGCCAGTATTTAATGAGAACTGAACGTTTTAATATCTGCTGCTCTGCCTGCTATTTTGTGTATGTCTTCAGCCAAAGAATTGGGTCCTAGAAAGAACAACGTTTTCAAGTGCAACACTCGTTGCCCTCAAAGGTTTGCGGGAGTAGATATTGTCTTGATCTGAAACGAAGTTCTTTGATTTATTATGACAGGAGATGGATGACAAGTCGGATAGAGTAATTGTGTTTTGAGTTTGCCATTTCTTCTCTTTAGGTTGATATTTACATGAATGGTGAATACGTGGAGACAATGTCTGCACCTGAACCAGACGAGAGACACTTCAAACGAGACAGAGAGATGAGAACACACGAAGCAGCACCCAGGATAAGTAAGATTTTTTATAACCCTTTAAAACCTAGCAGTGATGAAAATGAAATTTCTCTTGACATTATCTCTACTTGTTCAAACATTTAAGTGATGAGAATAAAGAAAGTGATCACCAAGGATAAGGTGTCTTGATATTTAGTCAAATTCTCCTTACTAGCCTCATAAGAATGTATGGAGAACAGTAAGGAGAATATGCATTTTTATATCAGAGCTTAAAGGGTTTTTTCCTACAAGGCAAAAAGCCGGGTTAATAGCTGACAACCTGTGTGCAGTAGAGTGTAGACTGCGAGTAGTCTCTAATTTTGGCGATGGAAATTGTGGGGCGGGCGAAATACACACACGCGCGCGCAAAATTTCGAGGAGACACGACGCAAGGGGAGCCCCAGAAATTAATTTTCGGCGCTCCCCTAGCGTCGCGTCTCCTCGAAATTTCGCGCGCGCGCGCGCGTATCTCGCCCGTCCCACAATCGCCAACGCCAAAATTAGAGACTACTCGCAGTCTATGCGTGCAGTGAACCAATCACTCAGAAAGCTGGAAATTCAATATCTGAGATTGGAATTTAATAGGTAAACTTAGTAGATTCTGTTCAGTTTATTAGCACCCTCTCATTCTGTATCAATGCCGTCACATCTGCTAGCATTTTTACTCTCATAAA
The DNA here is from genome assembly GCA_964030785.1 of Siderastrea siderea. NCBI lineage: Eukaryota > Metazoa > Cnidaria > Anthozoa > Scleractinia > Rhizangiidae > Siderastrea > Siderastrea siderea. The sequence continues at coordinate 5,014,819 of OZ034972.1, forward strand.
ATGTTGAACGAACTAGAAGGTTTTGGTACATAATCGAAACATCTTCGTATCGTTTCCGAAAATCATTGGTAATTATCGCAACATTTAGGAAAGTAATCGTAAACGCACGTATTACCCTTGGGCAATTTTCGAGTGGCTTGTTGGTTTTTGCAGGGTTTAATATTGCTTTCTAACAAAACGTATGTTGTCTTGGCAACAAGGTGAATTTGTAACCCTTGGGGCGCTTGCGGTGACTGGATTTGGGTCAAACTGATTTTCTAGTCCTTACTTCACATGATTTTATTTGCGTTGATTCCTCATAGGAATGCCTAAGGGTCGCTGCACTTTCCCGCTCAGCTCATTGGCTTTCACAAGGAGCGGAGATAAAGGAAACAATGTGAATATAGGTATTGTTTTCATTTCTGAATTTTTAACCATGCTTTCCCGCACTCACCCATTCTCGTTCTCAGAGTCGCCTGGCCCTCTTAGCCACCGGCGCCTGGGTTCAATGACCAGTTGGGCCAACCGGTCCTTGTGCCCAGGCGCCGGCGGCTAAGAGGGCTAGGCGGCTCTGGGAACGAGAATGGCGCTTTGCACCTGACCAGCTGCATGTTTTCCTGCGTTAGCACCAGTTGCCCTTTTTCCCGCCCTGGGCAGCGGTTGCATGCTTTCCCGCGCTAGTGTCTGGTTGCTTATTTTTTTTCAACAGATCAGGAACAAGCCTAAAACCAATTGTGCGTTGGCTGTCGCACGTTTTCCCGTCCTTGGCATCAGTTGTGCGTTTTTCCGCACCTGACACCAGTTGGCGGTTATATGTTTTCCCGCGCTGAGCACCGGTTGCAATTTTTCCCGCGTTTGGCGCTGCTCGAAAGTTTTCCCGCGCTTGGCGTCGGGTGCTCCTTTTCCTGCCATTAGCACCTTTTCCTGCCATTACACTTCTTCCTGCCAGAACCAAAGTTATTACTCCCACCAATCACAACGAGCTAAACAACACAATTAATCAATCAGAACTCGAAGCAGCGGCATGTCACTAGCGTCAAGCGCGGGAAAACACTTGCGAGAACGTCACAGTTGGTTTTGGTTTTACTTCTGATTGGTTGAAAAAGTGGCGCGAGTCTTCTCAACCAATCACATAGCGTAGTAAAGCAAATTACATTTGATACTTCATATAAAAACCCCTCTAACTTAATTGATTGTTTTGGCAGGTGTGATTGCTCGGCATCCTTCTTATGTTCCGTTTATACGTGCAGCTCTGACCGAGGAGTCTGTAGAAAAATACTTCAAGCACTTATTCCCTTCACCGCCAGAAGAAGGACGATGTAGAGTTAAAAGGTAAAAAATTAACCACAACAGTAATGATTATAGACCACCTGTTTCTTTTTCTAAATTTTGTATTTCGGTTTGGGCAGAAAAAACATCGGTAAAACTGTAAGGGCACGATCATTTATTATTATCATCATCATCATCATCATCATCATCATCATCATCATCATCATCATTATTATTATTATTATTATAGCTTAACTGTTTCACCCCAGGGCACACCGGTCATAGCCTTGACTCCTTGGATCAAATCATGTACTCTCTCCCTTTGGCGTTTTTCTTCCTTAGTTAAGGCTATCTTTACTGTAAAAACATTGATAAGATAGGGGACCTGCGAGAAAATTAATATTCACTTCGTTCGTCTTCATGTTGTTGTTGTAGATACGAACTTCCAGGAATCAACGCGTTTAACTTTGTATTGGAGGACGCTTTAGGAGGTGGTGGCGTAACATCTCTACGCAGTGACCCACAGGTATGCAACCAACCTTTTGGAATACGGTTAACACCCACATTAAAAACAAACAAACAAACAAACAAACAACCAAACAAAAGCGGATTAAGAACCTCCAGGCTGAATATTGGCCAATAAAGCACCTAATATATAACAACCAATTCAGCCTGACAAGTGAAGCAGGTTCTTATACGAAAAATTACTTGTAGCATGAATTCATCAGAAAGGTTTAAACTGGTTGTGTTACATACTGTATTTTAATGCATTTGATTTAATTTATTCATCATACAGTAGTTTGATTTACTAGTGTTTGATGTGATAATTAGACCTGTCAGGGTCAATCATTCACCACTTAAAGCAAATTTTCAGTAGATACTCTACAACATTTCCAGAAACAATTTTAAGAATCTCTGAAGAACCTCTCCAGGCTGATTTCTCACTACGTATCATTTATATAAGAAACGCATCAACCTGAAACAGAAAATCACAGGTTCTTTTATGTGGGTGTTTACCCTACCGGTGTCCTAGTGCAATTGGACCCCCGGTCCAAATCCGCTAGCGAATATGGACCCCCGTGGGTCCCCTTTCGCTAGCGGGTTTTTTACCCCCTTCGCGGATTTGGACTGTAAAAACTTACGCTACCAAATAACTTCAACAGAAAATCTGGCAACGAAACGACTCTTTCGCTCTTCAGCCTTGCCAGCAAACTGTTTCTCGGGTTTTAGAACACGGTAATTGTAAGCAAAAGATTACTGTGCTATACGTAGAAGCGTAAAAGTTAATTTATTGAAAAGCTGCCGCGCTTGAAACCAAAAATAAGATGTATATTCCTCGTTCTAAAAACGTTCTGGGCAACTGAAGACCTTCTTCTCAAAACTTGCCGTTTCAAAAGGAAATTATTGCCTTATTGAAGGGGGTCCAAATCTGCGAGAGGGGGTCCGAATCTGCTGTGACACGGGAATGATTCAATTCTCATTTAGCGCTCTTATTCTAACAAGCACTGCCCCCCCCCCCCCCCCCCCGCTGTCTGATCGCTACGGCTCAGATACTTTAGAATAAGACTCGCGATGTTCTAATCTTTGATGGCTACGGGGACGGAGGCATCGGTTGACGTAAAGAAAGTTCTTGAGTAAAGATGTAATTAAACGAAAAATACTAAAATTGCAGTCAGGGTATGACATATTATTATCCAACTGTATTAGTTATTGTACAGAAGGCGCGCGAAACGAGTACAAATATCCCACGATATTGTACAGTTGGTTATTGTAGCGTACCGTGCGCGCGCTCATCCTGTTACACTTGTAGTTTCCTTTCAAGTTACTGAAAAAGATTGAAAAAGGTTAATCTCTTATTAGATGTTTCGGTGTGAAGTATCGCCGTATATTGTTACTCGCTGTTTGTATTTTGACTCGCCCTGCGGGCACGACTCGTAAAAATATACGGCGATACTTCACACCGAAACATCTAATAAGATATATATACATTCATGAACTTTCTGGCTTTTTTTAAAGATATAATTATTCACAGTTACTGTAGTAACTCATTTTACAGTTGTGTGCTTGGTGACGTGGTCTTTTAATGAAAGTGAACACGGAGTTGACCTTGTTTTGATACAAACCTTCCTGCTATTTATAATAAGTGCAAATTGAGTTATTAATTGACATGATAAATTGATGTACTTATATATGTACTGATTGAGGTGTTCAATTTTTGTTTCATTTCAGGGCAAAGCACTTGGCCAGATGCTCCTGGATTTCAGGATAAAGAACGTCCCTGACATTTTACCTTCTGTCATTGAACCAAATCTATAAACACTGCACCCTTTAGTGATAAACGTAGATAGCCTTACCATGAATACTACAGCTTTAGTGCCTTCACTAGTTCTCTGTCGTAAAATCCCGGTTAAGAGCCAATGGCTCATACAACCTCATATTTGGGTTTATAGGGAGCTGCGGAGCTTATTTCTGTAGCCCGGGATTGAGGGTGCGACGAAGAGGGTCACATGAAATTAAGAAACTGTTTCAAAAAATTCGTAAACAGAAACATCTTAGAAAACGGAAACATCGGTTAAAAGAAGCTACTCGACAATTCGTCTTCACGCTCTATACGTGGAACTTTTTAAGAGTTAAAAATTCATCCTTGCCTTACAGTGTAGGGTTAGAAATTAATATTTCGTTCCTAGCAGGACATGTGTCCTTCCAGACCTAACAACAACAACAACAAACAAACGAACAAACAAAGAAGTTTAACTGAAATAAACACAAATCTTTAACAGTGCTTTCATCCGCAGTAGATGCTTAAGTTATTGTCAGGTTATTTAGTGAAAAAGAAAGCTTTGTGGTCTCTTAGTTAGCAGATCAGACGGTTCTAGGAAAAAGGAAATTACGTGGGAAAACCCAGACAAGATAAACATTGTGGTCTTAGTTACACTAGAAAAAAAAAAACAAAAAAAAAAACGGGATGGATACGCTCGTCCTAAATTGTTCTTTGCCAACCATTTTTCTTTTACCGTGGAATAGACTACCATTTCAGGTCACATTCTGTTTAACCAATAACTGAGCAGTGCATTCTTCATTTATCCATGTTGCAGGTTTTAATGGCTCAGCGAAACTGTTTTCTCTGGCAGACTGTAGTAACTGTTTTTTTTTGTCTTTCGCGATCGTTTACTCAACGCGAAACGTTCCCGGCGTTCTTTTTGGCATCGTTAATCCATTTACAAAACACAACAACAACAACAACAACAACGTTAACAATAATAATAAAAGAGCTTTTATCAAACTAGAGTGCGAAAGTCGGGTGTACGTAAATGCTCGCTGGACATACAACAGAGCTTCGTTTTTGATGTCCAACGCGCGTTATCTTGCCCTAGTCCTAGGGTTTATAACGATCTTCCTTGGAAGTCTAACGGAAGCGAAAGAAACAAATCTGAACAAAGCGGGTCTCTTAGCATACTCTCAACATCTTCAGTACCAAACTTTGCACAGATTTCAAGTGTTTTTTTTCTCCAGATTGCTTTTCTTTGGAGACACGGCTTTTTTAATTTACGACTGCGTGAAATGGTAAAAAAAGGAAAATAATAACCATAAAAATTTTCACTCTTTTAATGGACGTTTATCCTCAACAAGCCCACGTTTGTAGAAGACCAGAAAACTGTTAAGACACGTCTCCAGATTGCTTTTATTTGGAGACACGGCTTTTCAAATTTACCGGACGGCGCGTGTGAGGACCTTCGCACGAGGTGGTAAAAGAGGGAAAAAAAAAACCTATGTTCACTCTTCTAGTGGACGTTTATCCTCAACAAGCCCACGTTTGTAGAAGACCAGAAGACTACTCAAGAATCGCTTGCCACGTCTTCGGCGACATGTTCAACTTGCCTTCGTGTAGGTGCACACAAACTGTCCTCCAACCTGGCTGTCGCATATGAAGTGTTCGATAAACTGCAATGATTTTAATTGGCCGATTTTTTTCGATGATGGGGAATGAGCAACTACCTGGCTTCAACCTTTTTGAAAGTTGTTTTGGTTGACGTACTTATCTTACAGACCTCATTATTCAATTTAAAACAATTTGCCTTTAACTGACGTGAAACTTGCTCTTAAAATTACTTTGACAAGAACATTTACTAACCTTGGGGAAACTCGTCTTCCCAGTTACCAAAGAAGCTTTTTTGATCAATTTAAATTGCAGTTGTTGCGACATTGTTGTCAGCTACAACGTTCCGGCTACGTGTGATGATTCTGAAAAAGCGATTTGGCGATCTGACCCGCAGCATTTTATAGTGGAGGAAGGGATTTGCCACATAAATAAAATTTGAAGTCACCATGGCAAACAACTCAATGGTTTGGATCACAGGCCCATGAAAATCACCGATATGATGGACAGTTTTGTAAATCATGACTGGAAACCAGGAAATGAGGAAAATAGAACAAATTTTGTAAGTTAATTTTGTCAGCTCATTCTCGCGCCGACGCTGCAGGGAATTCAAACGCGGTAGAGGAGAGCTGCGAAGCTTTCTAACAACCCTGAACCTTGTGATAGCGATTACTATCACTGTTACTACGTTGGGGGTGACGCCTAAAACGCTGGTGTAGACTTCCAAGGCTTGGTTGCGAGACGTTACGTTGGTATGTTGAGAGCTGTAAGGATCAAGCCTTGCGCAGGCGAAAGTACCCTCGCTCACCATTACTCCATGGACAAAAGCCAGAAGTAATGGTACGATCCAAACGACAAAAATCACTTTTTTGACATTGAAAGGTGTCAAACGTCGCTTTAAGGGACGAAGAACACAATCTTGTCGATCGATTGACATCAACGTCAAAGTTGAAGCGTTGACCGCTGTTAATCCCATAGACGAGGAAAAACCAGTTTTACAGACCATGTCTAGCGAAACTTTCCACTGTTGGTGACTTGGAAAATAGGTCACAACTGCCATCCCCAAGATGACCGGCATCGTTATTAGCGAAGAAAGAAGACCAGTTAATGAAAGGCTCGCTAACAAGAAATGGGGAACTTTTCGCAAGTCTCGTCGCCGGTTAAGAAGGATGCAGACTGCAACATTGCCGAGAGTTCCTGCCAAAATGCCGATTGTGAGCAGTGTGACGACAGAGACAGCAACTTCCCGCGAAGGAGTCAAGTGGAAGCCATGCTGGGCAAACGTTGAGTAATTCATTCTGGAAGTTTTGAAATCGTGTTATTGCGGACACCACTGACATTGAATGTGGGTTGATTTTCAAGCTTGTCTCACAGTTGAAAAAAAAATTGAAAATAAAAGTATGATGAAAATCTGATGTGTTCTCTTCGAGTTATAATTTTAATTAACACCACAAGAAAATTCTTCGTCATTTTTATGTCGGTCATTACTTAATGCTCTTCGTCTTATTTAAGTGATAGAAGAATCGGTTTCGCTGTTTAATTGTCTTTGGTCCCTTAAAATCCGGAGAAGCACCAATATTGGACGTCATTGGCCATTGTTAATTTCAAGTATTTCACCTGAAGGTACTGATTTACCTAACAATTCTGCCAAATTAAATGTGTTGAATAGTGTATGGAAAGTGCCTTCGAGAGTCTGCGGTGTCAATTATTTTAATCTTATCGCCGATACACCTGCCAATTCTTTCAATTGAACATTTGCTGAAAAGTATACTGAAAGTACCTTCAAGAGAGACTTAGAAGGAAAGTTAAGAAAGAAACACTGTACAAATACGTTTCTAATGGATTAATTACCGTGAAGTTGTCACTTTAACGCGCAGTTTTTTTAAATAGAGTAAGTGCTGAATATATATATGACAGAAAGTGCCTTCGAGAAAGCCGCCCTCCAAAGAAAATCTAAAGAAAGCCGTCGATCGTAACAAATGGATATTTTATGGTTTTGTTTTTCTTACAGGGTCTTACATTTTTTCCCTAATGTTCCCCGTTCGGCGTACATGCAACATTCGATTCGAAAGCAAATTGAATTTTCTTCCCAGAGCTATGATGATAAAAAAGTTTTCTGAGTTTTGCAGTTCAATTTACCATTCACACAACATTTCAAAAACGAAGGGCAGTGTTTCACTGCCGGGTTTCCAAACACGAGAAAACAGATGAAAGCACGAGGCCACAGGCCGAGTGGGTGTTACTGAGGGGAAAGAGGTTGATTCAGTCCAACCGCGTTCCCAGGGCCTCTCTTCTTCCCGTCCCCTGGAGCGCGGTTGGATTAAGTCCATGTCATCTCTGAATTCACAAGGCGGTTGTTCCGTCAACCTCGTTCCCATAGCCTGTGAACAGGCTCTGCAGTGGGGCAAAAGCGCGAAAATAAATCAGCGAGCGAAGCGAGCCGAACGTAGACTGGGGAAGAGGACGGGGCGGAAAGAACGGTTTTCCCCCTTCCCTCTCCCCCTCCTTACTTCCCCACCCCTCCCCCTCCCCGTCTCTTCGCTCTTTTTCGCTTTTTCTCGCTCTTTCCTTCGCTCTTTCCTTTGCTTTTTCCCCGACCAGGGAGCCTGTAAAACGGCTACGTTCCCACGGTCCTATCACCGGTCCGTGACGTCGCTATTCAAGGTAGAGTCCAATACCCACCCGTTTTTCGAAAGTGGACTAAAAATGTTAAACTCATTTCGTTTGCATCTTCCTCTGTCTTCTCCGTTCAGTGGGACGGTCATCCTCCGGAAAAGGTGTCGAGTTTCATCTCTCCTATTTAAACCTAGAGGTTCCAAGGTTCAAATAGGTGAAACTTGACACTTTTTCCGGTGTTTCATCCTACGTGTTTGTTTGTATTTTCAGTTGTATTTTTGTATTTTTTTTTTGGTATTTGTTTGGTATTTTCCACTTTCTTATTTCGAATTGTAACGTATTTAGAGTTTAACGCGGCACGTTATCCCTATCACTTAAGCTTATGTTATTATAGCATCACGTATCCTGCTTATGTTATATATCTTTCAAATTTTAAATCGTAACGTTTTTAGTTTTTACGCCAGTTTTTAAACGTAATATAAACTGTTCTATGTTGTTATTCTAGTATCATATTTTATACCCTTAGTTTAAATTGTAACGTTCTTGCCTGAGAGTCATTCTCTGTAAGACCCTGAAGAAGAAAGGCCGTGCCTTTTGAAATATTGGTAAAATATGTACAGTTTCCCTACACCGTTGAATCACATTGCTTTTAGTTTATAAAAAAAATAAAAGTGGGCGAAGAAAAGTCAAGGGCAAAACGAGAAGCTTCACTTACCCTCGCCCCAGTATCTGGTCCTGGGTCTCCGAGAATGTGGGAAGGTAGGCAAAACACGCCTGCTTTCACTGATCACTGATCTCTGGGAACCAAGCTATTTACTATGTTCATACAAAAAAATCGGTGACCCTAGTCCCCTCGGTAGCTTTGTCTAGTTCCGTCAGACTTTTCCTAGTTGCAGTTTATAGTTTTTCTACATATAGAATATTTAGGTTTTTTCTTTGCTTCTCTAGAGATTTATTTTATGCATTGTAAATTTTTTCATTTCTTTTTTTTGAGATTTTTTTTAACTTTGCTTAGGTTACTCTAAGAGCAAATGCTCTAAATGTATAAATTATATGTTATTCACCGGCCGGGAGGTCCGTATTTGGAAAAACTGTGCCCGAGGTCTTGAGTAAGACAGAGGGCACAGTTTTTCCCTATACGGACCGACCTAGGCCGATGAATAACGTGCTTATTTTTTTCTGCAATTTTGGAGGTGGAACGAGGCGAATTGGTTTGAGAACTGTTTGTAAACAGTCCTTCTACGTGCGCTAGCTATAGTTCCTACGCTCAAAGTTAGTTAAAATTATTAAGCTTCTGAGAAAGAGCCGCTAGCAAACCGTAGGGATAAAGGATAGACTAACAATAAAACAGAACTGAAAATAATTATATCATAAAACAATAAGCGTTACTGGAACAGACCCCAACGTCTCATAGCAAGAATAAAGAACTAAGCTTTGTCTTGTTCAAAATGAATTCACACGTTTAAATTTGGTTTTCAGTATCAAAAGATCTTTATTTAACAAGTAAGACTTTTAGTGAAAACTAAGGCATACGCTGCGCGAACTTTGTCGCATTTTTGTTCGTTCTTGGTCAAGATTTTCGCAAATCGACCGTAAAAACTGTTGACATGAAGAAAGTTCTTGTCGAAGACACAGCGATGCGAGGTTTTTTGTTTGACTGTTTTAGCTAACAATCATTAATAATCATATATTGTCTTAAATGAAGCTAAATGGGACAAGCTGAGAAAAGAGATCTCCAAGGAAAATAACGAAATTTCAAACAAGAAACGGAGGTCAATAGACTAACTTGCAGTTAACCCGTGTTAAATCAAATGACGTGTCAATAAGAAAACTACAACTCGAAGAAAGCAGGCCAGCAAATTTTCTCAACCAAACCACAGAAATACTCGCCTTTTCGGAGAATAACCAGGCCTTTTATTCCATTGCTGATATTTCCTTTCACTTTACAACGGTTAGTGAGAGAAAAGTTCCATTTTTAAGAAGAAAAATCCAACGTTTCGCTGTGCTGGAGTAAAATGATTTCACTTCAAGTTTTCCCGCGGATTAGAGCGGTCCGTACGCGGGGTCCGGATAGGAAAAAACTGGACCGGTGAAACGCGCGTCAACAGCCAATCAAATTCAAGGATTCCGGATTCCGGACCGGAAAAATGGTTAAGAAAAAAATAATAACTTCTTACTAACTGAACGCGAGGGCCGTACTGGGGAATATTGGCCCGAGGTCGTGGCAGTACGGACCGAGCGCAGCGAGGTCCGTAAAAAAACGACCGAGGGCCAATATTCCTCAGCACGGTCCCGACCAAGTGAAGTTAGTGGTTTATTATATGGCATCATTTTTCGTACGAGACAACACTTCCGGTAGTTCATTCAAGTCAATTTCCGGCGCGATGTCAAGGAGAGAAGCCAGCGATTTTAACTGGCTTTCAAATCAGTTTGCTGATCGTTGCTGTCGATCGGCGAAAACTTGCGTGGCTCTTGAATGAAAACTGCTCTGCTTCTAATATATGTGTCAGTTTTTCGTCGTCCTCTACAACACAAGACAGTTTTATTTGAAAATACGTCTTCGTTATGGGCGGAGACAACTCGGGAAAAAGAAGAATAATGAAAAGGCCGCGATAAAACTGAGAAACGTGCTTCTCAAACTGGAAATCGTGGCAGCGTGTTAGTCTGTAATGTAAACGAAGGAACACTCGAACTTTAAAAAAAAAGACACTGGAAATTTTCTCTCCATCAAATACTGCAAGTTGTTTGCTTCAGTGGCTTTATGGAGAACTTTGTGAATGCTGAGAGCAAATTTTTGTCTCACCTAACAAAGTTGTTTTTAGCGCGAGGTACAGCAAGAGCGCACTTGTGAACAAGCTAAACTTATTTTCAAGGATGTCCACTACAAGAGCAAAAATCTCGCTGAGGAATCAAGGTACACTGTTAGTTTAATACATGAACGTGTAGCTTTAATTTGTTCCGTGTGGAAAACGCTGACTGAAGCGATGGCCAATATTAAACGAGACAAGAACATGATCGTTTTCTTTCGATTTACAGTTGCTGATGAAGCCGTTTGCTAGTTGTTTTGCAGTTTTTAGTTTTTTTTTTGCCGAGAGGTTTTCTTGTGAGAAACGTACTCTTTTGTTAATGCTGAATTTTAATAATTATTGTTTAAGTGTTGGCCGATTTACGCGGCTCTTTACAGCTTACATTCTAATAGCCGTACAAGAAAACAATAAACACACACAGTCACTGAAGAACGTTGGCCATGCTTTTTGATTCACTGCTGGCAAGTGTTTGCTTATATCAAAAAGTCGGTAAAGTTAATTGAAGAGCGCTTTTTCTAAACAGGCGTGTTTACCTCGTTCATTCCGGTTTTGTACCAGCTCCAAACCTTTCCTTTTTTAATCTTCTTGCGTTTTCGGAGTTTGAATTTTGCGGGAGCGGGAGCGCGAAAAAAAAATATCCAAAAAGGACCGTTTCCATAGTAATGGTCCGTACTGTAAAATCCCGACCGAAAACTAACCAATCAGAACACTCGATTTAGACCGGAGAATTGCTTGCCATATAATAAATGTTATTATTATTAATTAATTTACGGTCAATTTAGAATCGTTGCATTGGCTCGTCACGCAACGCTCATTGGGGGGAAGCTTTGCGTAACGACCGAAATAAATAATAACATACGATGTAACGCTGATCTGGTAGTGACAACGAAAAATATCGACATTGTCTTTGACCTGAACGAAGGTTTCTGCTAAGGATGTTGTTTACACAGTGTCAAAATTTAGTCATCAACTTAATATAAGTTGCCAATATCAATGAATCAATTGAGGAGCTAGGAGGAGTCTAAAACTGTCACAAGTTCAAAACGCGTGCTACTCTTCATGTTTTAAAATAATGATATTCCAAATGGCGTCTGTGTATTTTCCCGCTTTCTTCTCTCAGTCCACTGTTTTTCTTGCACCGCTTATTATAGCCATAGTGGCTGTGGTAGCCGTAAAGGTTGCAGTATCCACAAATTGGTACAAGAGGATTTTTGCCAAAATCGAGACCAAATGTCAAAGTTTATCGAAAGATGTCTTCGCTCCATTGAAACGAACGATTTTCGCTGATCTCAGCGAACGCCTAAAGGAAGTGAACGGCGATGTTTTGGAAATAGGCATCGGTGCGGGAGAAAACTTTCTCTATTATCCTCAAGGTACGTCGCTTATAGCTGTTGATCCCAACCCACACGTGGAAACACTCCTGTCCTGAGAGAAAACTTGGAGAAAATTGGTGACAGAGTCCACTTGAAGAAGTTTGTTGTAGCTTCGGCAGCGGACATGAACTGTACATCAGGGGAATTCGGTGTGAAGGATAATTCTGTGGCTGCTGTTGTTTGTACTTTTCTGTTGTGTTCTCTTACTGATGACCAAACGACGAAAACTCTTCAAGAAGTGAAAAGAGTCTTGTTACCTGTAAGTAATTTACTGCATGACTGCATTCTATTTTTTCCACCTTCCCCTACCCCCCCTCCCATCATCACTAAGCGGTGTTTTGAAGTGGGGGTGTCTGGCCCGAAAGAATGATACCTGGACGATTGGAGGCAAAATTGCCGTAGTTTTGTACCCTTCCCTCATTTCAAGCTTAAATGACCCCAAAGAGGGGGGGGGGAGGCTAGCCACCCATTCCCCCCCACTGGATCCGCCCCTGCTAAGATAAGTCGATGGACATGATTCGCCCTTAGAAATAACGAAATTTTTATTTACCCCTTTCACAAAAAAATTAAAACCTCTTCATAGATGATATTACAGTGACCCCATTCAGAAAAATTCTCTCATCAGTGGGATGGGGACCTAGGCAGGTGTGGGACATAATTGACATTTTTGAAGTATTTTTGAAACAAAATTTACTTTGTCAGGTTGGCGTCATTGTTGTCTGTCCAATAGATTATCCGACCCAGTAGCCTTGTTTTGAATTTTGCAATCTCATTTGGCACATGTGTGGTTGTTTGTTTCATCTTTGTTAACTTTTCAAAAATATATTCACATTTATATTTTTCAGGGTGGAAGATTTTATTTTCTCGAGCATGTAGCAGGTTGGTATTTAAGGTTATTAGTCAATAGCACTTCATGGGATACTTGAATCCGGGTCTTATGGTGGAGTGCATGAGGGGACTTATCACAATGAGTCTCAGGGTGGGGGGGGGGGGGCAGTACTCCCTATAGTGGGCTATCAGGAAGGCTCCGCCTGACAGGGTTGCCTTTTTCAAGCGCGTATAGTATATGAAAGGGTCACAAAATCCACTGCAGTGAATGAGATGGGGGCTTAAGCTAACTGTATTAAAGGGTGCCAAATTTTGGCAGAAATAACAACACGAAACACATAAAAGCTTGGAGCCTTTGAGAAACTGTGACAGAAGGACTGAAAGTCTGGGAAAAATTTGGGGGTCATATTAATTGTTTTAGCTTTTCCTTGAATTATAAAAAGGGGTGCAATTTTTCTCTAGGTATATGGAATGGGTACCATTGTCAGTGGTCAAAATTAGTATGTTTAAGGGAAAGGGTTTGAGCCCCCGGGCAGAGCCTCCCCATATAAAACTTAAGTACCCCCCATCAAGGTACCCATTTTTTTCGAAGACAGTTTGGTCCCTAACACTTGATTTAAGCTTGTTTGAATTGACTCAAATTTTTAATGTTCACTCACTTTACTGTTTGTACCCTATTTTTTGCTATTTGTACTCTCTGCCCAAAATGGAAAAAAATAAATAAACAATTAAATTAATTAATTAATTAATTAATTAATAAAACAATTTGTCCTTGTATCAAGTCCCCTCATTTATATGCTCAAGTGACTTGGTCCCAGGGACTTTGTGATTGCCTATCTTTAGGCCCCATTCAGACTTGTATGTGCCTTGGAATTGGGAGGGGGGTGTGGTCTGAGGGTGAGCAACCCTAGAGAATGGGAGGCAAAAAGTCTGTGGGGGGTTGAGGTGGTAGGAAAAGGTAGGTTTTGAAAAAGAGGGCACTCGTTTGAGGGGCGTTTCAGGGTTTGCATGGTCATGATTAAGGAAAGTTTTCATTGTAAATAATGCCTTCTTTTCTGTCTTTTTTTTTCCAATAGGGAAACCTGATACTTTTCAATCGTTTGTCCAACATTTTATGACAAAGTCCCTCATATACCCCACCCTGATAAATGGATGTCGCTGCAACAAGAACACACTGTCCTGGATAGAGAATGCTGGCTTTAAGATGGTGCAGTCCGAAAAAATCATCCTTAATTTTACCCCAGAAATGTTGTCTGGGAATCCAAATATTTTCTCTGTTTGGTTTATGAGAATTGGGTCTTACATTGAGAATCCCTTTCTTTTTGGTTTTGCAGAAAAGGGACAATGCCTTACTAGGTAGGAAAAAACGTCTGTGGGTACCAACACTTAAATAATGGAGAAAACTTTTGTCTTGAATAAATCATTATAAGCTTTGCAAAAATTAACTAATTTACGATTACCCAGTTCACGTACAGTCTGATATAGACATAGGGGCACCCAACGAGAAAATTTTAGCAAAATACCTGAAATATATCTTTTTCTGCTTTCTTAGATTGTTTCAGAGCTTTTTAAAGGCATATTGTGTAAGCTAATACAGATTTATCTGTAGAATTTAAACTGCAGAAAATTTTAGGAAACAGAATCCTATCCGCCAAATTCCCGAGCTGCTGATGCCTCTCCGAAATTGCTAGCTGACCTTATTTTGCACTCTAAACGACATGTTTGTCCCTCCGAAAACAATAGGAACTAATAAGTCCTCTTAATACGAAAGTCCGACGTGATTTTTCGCCGAAGAAAGCTCTAGCTTTCACTGCATTTAAATCCAAAGATCTCAGGCGATTTTTTGTCTACCGAACGGACATTCCCCGAAACGAACCGTTGGGTGCCCCTGTGGACACTAAAGGGACATACTTGAATGTCAAAATTACGTAGGGGTTCTGTACTATAGTCTGTAGTATGTAGGTGGCGGTTTGACTGAATTGAATATCAGCATTTATACTCTGATTACCTTTTGTTTATCTTTTGAAATTATCATTTACTGGTTGCGTTTGATTTTTCAAGCACTTCTCATTTAACAGAATCCCCATTATAGTATGTGTAGGCAATCCTTAACCCTAGCTCCCTCTTCCAAGATAAAATTCAAGAAATATCGTAAAATACTGAAAAAGTATGTATAAAGAATAACTGAATTACCAAATTAAAAAGACGAGACTTTCTAAAGGGCGAAGTGCAAAGTAAACGAACAACAAAAATTCAACAACGACACAAACACCTGAAAAGACAGCACCACTCAAAGTTTACACTTCACCATCAGAGCTTGGGACTAGCGATTTCACACATTTAGTTTACTACACAGTGAACACTTCCAAAAATGTTAGTTTGATTGACATCGTTGCTATTGGCAACACGGTAATTACGCCATTTCATATATCTCCAATATTCCTGACATCTAGACCTTAACTTTGACAGCGAACTTACAATCCTGGCAGGTGTTAACCCGTGAATTGTATCTCAGCAAGACCGAAGAATGAACACGAAGCATGTGAACTCAACACGTTTTAATCTGATCCTCATTACTCGGCTACTGCACAAGCGCATAACAAAACTTATTACATAACAAGGCCTATGATATAACATCTCCCCCCTCAAACGGAAAGTGAACAGTTTTTTTATCTCAGGGGAGACAGTTCTCAATATTAACAGTCAACTTTGTATCATCACTTCAATTCATAATCTTTCAAGTAGATTGGTGGCCTACGTGTTGCCCTTGTAGGATAACGTTTTTCAGTATTAGTAGAAACGAGATTTTCACCGGAGAAACTCGGGTGAACTAGCAAAGTATTATCAACATCGGCAGAATCAGAATTCTCCGGTAAGGGACTAGTTAGCGTTACATTGGCAGTATCCGAATCATCAATGTGTCAGGAAACTCCTGTTAACCGGCTTGCAAGACTAAACTCCTCACTATTGCCAGTCAAAAAGAACTCATCCAGCGTTGACTTGGGAGGTACCGGGGGTGGATGGAATAGTTGAGTCAGGGACTATGTCGCCTGATTGGTCCATATTGGAGGGCGTCTCAAGTGGCACAGAGTGGTGTTCAAAGTCTGAAGAATTTGACGCTGGGGTGACTTCTATAGGGCGACTCAGAAGTTGGTCCACATGTCATTTCCACAAACCACCTGCCACGTTGTCCATGTAATGTCGGGAACCTAGGACCTCACTGATTATCCCACGCACCCATTTCTCTCCCCTTCCATAATTACAGGCCAGGACAGTATCACCGGCATTGAACTGGCAAAGGCCTCTCTTTGCAGTGCGACTCATCGTGGTGCTGTACTGGCGAGATTCAACATGTTTTCAAACTGTAGGAGTTAGCAAATCCAAGCGAGTTCGCCGTCTACTGCCCATAAGAAGCATGGAGGGTGGTTCACCAGTAGTGGAATGTGGCGTGTTTCGGTAAACCAGTAAATATTTAGCAAGGATAGTAGCTACATCAGTGTTACTAAGTTGGGCTTGCCTAATGGCCGATTTCAAAATCTGCACAACTCTTTCAGCTTGACCATTTGTGGATGGTTTGTACGCTGGTGATGTGCAGAGCAAAATTCCATTGTTAGAACAAAACTGTTGAAATTCTTTAGCAGTGAACCGTGGCCCATTATCCGACACATTGATTTCTGGAAGACCATGCCTGCTGAAGATGTCACGCAATGCTGTTATGGTGGTTCGAACTGTTGTACTGTTCATTTTGACCACCTCTGGTAATTTGCTATAGGCATCAACAACAACAAGGTAAGTGCAACCAGAGATTGGTCCAGCCAAGTCCACATGAATACGAGACCATGGTTTAGGTGGGAATATCCAGGGATGAATTTGAGCAGTAGGAGGATCTGATCTCATACACTGACAGGTGCTGCACGAAGAAAGAGTTCTTTCAAAGTGAGAATCAATACTGGGCCACCACACGTAAGATCTCGCCAATGCTTTCATTCGAGAGATTCCGGGATGAGTGTCATGCAGTTCTTGCAAAACCTTCTTTTGGAGCGAAGGAGGAACAATAACCCGAGCACCCCATAATATGCAACCCTGCTGGGTACTCAGTTCATCTCGTTTGGTCTTGAATGGTACAAGTGTGGGGTCCACTACACTTGGCCAACCACTTATGATGTAATTGTACACCTTAGACAACACTGGATCCACCTGGGTCTCTTTCTTGATCATCTGACTGGTCACATTAGTAACAACCTCAGTATCCAAGAAGTAGCACTCAACATTTTCACAGCTGGGTGACCATGTCTGAGGTAAGGGAAGACGACTCATGCTGTTTGCATCTGCATGTGCTACAGTACCACGGTACTCAATTCTGTAATTGTACGAAGCTAGGATAAGAGCCCACTTTTGAAGTCGAGCTGCTGCATGAACAGGGACAGGTTTCTGGGAACTCAGGAGAGTCAGCAAAGGTCGTTGATCTGTTAAGATCGTGAAGGGACGGCCATACAGATACTGTCAGAATCGTTTTAATCCAAAAATAATGCTGAAGGCCTCCTTTTCTAACTGGGAGTAGTCGGTCAAGGTACAAGAAGCAAAGGCCACAGGTCGAAATTGTCCATCAATTTGATGAGACAGAACAGCTCCATCCCCATAATATGAAGCATTAGATGAAAGGAAGAGAGGCAATGTGTGATCATAATGTACCAGAGTCTGTGAGTCACGTATCAGTTTCTTTGCAGCAACAAATGCATCTTCTTCAACTTTGGACCACCACCAAGGGGTATCCTTCTTAAGCAGGTTGTGTAAGGGTGCCAGCACAGTAGAATGGTGAGGCATGAAACGCGAATAGAACACTATGAGTCACAGAAAAGACTTCAAGGCAGTAACATCTTTAGGTCTGGAGGGACCACGGATGGCTGGAAGTTTATCCTCAGTGGGGTGTAACCCCTCTCCATCTATCTTGTGACCAATGTAAACCATCGATGATTGAAGAAATTTGCACTCGTTCTTGTTGAGCCTGAAACCAGCACTGAGAAGTCGCTCCAAAACTTGGGAGAGTGTGCGAAGGTGGTCCTCCTCATCTGAGCCTGCAACCAGGATATCATCCAGACGGCACACAGCCTTTGGAATGTCAGATAGTAAGCTGTCCATAATTCTTTGAAAAATAGCTGGACCAGAATGGATACCATTTGGCAGTCTCTTAAATACAAACACTCCAATGTGAGTGTTAATTGTAAGATATGGTTGTGATTCTTTTGCAATTGGTACCTGGTGATAGGCTTGTTTTATATCAAGGACGCTAAACACAGTGCATCCTCTCAATGCTGAGTGCATGTCCTCAATCTGAGGCCTAGCGTAGGTCTCCACATTAGCACATGCATTGTATGTTACGCTAAAATCTCCACAAACGTGGACTTCATCTCTTTCTTTCTTCCCGACCACTGTACAGTTTCACCAGCACAACATTGGTCGGTTCCTTTTCAACATTAGGACAAACCTCTTTAAAGAACGTAGCTGGAGCCAGAGAGAGGGCGCAACCAGTGTCTAACTGCATATGGCAATCATTGTTTTCAATCTTCAGTGGCACAAAATTTGAGATCTTGCCTTGGCATTAACATCATACACAACAAACAACTCGTCTTCATCAGATAACTGTTCCTCGGGTGACTCTTCTTTGATACAAATAGCATTTACTCCACCTTTCTTACAAACTCGAGAGATATGTCCTCTTGTATTGCAGTTGCGACATACAGCATTGCTAAATTTGCATTTAGATCTCAGATGATCAGTATTCCCACATGAGAAACACGCGTAAGAAGTTGCTTGTTGGGACGAAGTCGAAGTTTGGCAAGGAACTTGTCGCGCAGAAGGCCGTATACGTGAATTTTCTCTGGTGGATGAACTCAAGGTGAGAGGATCCTTAGTGACTGAATTCAACGGTTGAGATAATTGTTGTTGTTGAACTTGCATCGTCTCCGTGGCTGCTAATTCGTCGGCGATAGCCACTTGGAGTGCCTGCTGAAATGTACGATCTTCACTCAAGAGTTTGTTTCGAGTAGCTGGATTGCGAATTCCACATACGAACTGATCTCGAAGCGAGCGATTCAAAAATTCAACAAAACGACAAGTCGCAGCCAGATGTCTCAAACGAGCGCTGTAACTCGACACGCTTTCATTTTCTTCCTGAAAACATTGGTGAAACCTGTAGGATTCCGCAACTTCCAATCGCTTGGCCTTGAAATGTTGCTGCAGTAATTCAATTAAAGCCTCTAAAGTTTTCTCTTTCGGGTTCTCGGGACTTCACAAATCACGAAGAGTGCCATAAGTTTTCTTTCCGATGACGGAGATCATTACGGCAACCTTTTTCTTACTGGCTTCTTCAACAACAGCCGCAGTAGCATCAGCAGGACATTGGCCTATACTATTGGCCAGGAAGAACTGTTCAAGTCTTTCAAAATACGCAGTAAAAGTTTCAGAAGCAGGGTCGAATTCTCCGAGAGAACCAAGAAGCGGCGAAGCCATGGCGGAAACTGTAAACCCGCAAGCAAGCACGTGCGTGAACGTACTGAAGAACCAGACGAAGTTGTAGGAATTCATACGGTAAAATAAACAACCCGAAGTAGCAGACTATCACAAAAAGATCCCATCCTCGTTGCCAGATGTTGTAACCCGTGAATTGTATCTCAGCAAGACCGAAGAATGAACACCAAGCATGTGAACTCAACACGTTTTAATCTGATCCTCATTACTCGGCTACTGCGCAAGGGCATAACAAAACGTATTACATAACAAGGCCTATGACATAACAGCAGGCCATGTGTAGGCGATTAGTTTGCGATTGGAAGATTTTAAATTCTCTGTGAGCGGTAATTTGTCGAAACAAATGTTTCCGGTACGAACTGAAAGGACGTTTTCACTATATGTTATTTTGGTGGCATAGGACTACTTTCCAACAGAGTTTCAGTTAATTTCCTTCATTCGATTTTCTCCGATGTTGCCATGAAAAATGTTCAAGATATGCTCATTTTATTGCAAGTAGTAACGACTTTGTTACGAGAGCAGCTGTAATTCCAAAACTAGTAGACTTTTTGTTAACGTTTTGATCTGAAGTAACGTTTGCTTCATTGTCTCCGCTAATTTTAAATGCATTGAATCATTTGAAGGGGCAAAAATGTGGGAAACTTTTGCGTTCATCCATGGAATATTTTAGCTCATCACTTAGTGTGATTAAGTGCATCAAAAGAAATCGAAGAAGGAAATCGGCCGGGCTAAACTTTCCAGGAAAGTGGCAGCTATGCTGGAGGTATCACTCACACTCACTCAGGACCCAGAGTGCTCAAAGTAGCAAATGGGGCTTCCGTAAGGGTCCTCCACTACTGCCGATCCTCCGCCCATCGCCAGCTGTTTCGAGACTGAGTCTGCACTCCTTCAGCTCTCTCACCATCGTCCTTCGCCAAGTCACCTTGGGCCTGCCTCTTCTACGCCTTCCTTGGGGTGCAACCCTTGGTAGTGAGTCCGTTTCCATCCGTAGGACATGGCCCAGCCATCTCCACCTTCTGGCATAGTACGTTATGATATACGGTGAAAACGTCGTTCCGTTTCGTCTGGAAAAGAATGGTCTTGACGTCTGAGCAAAATAACAGGAGGATCTTTAATTTTTTTTGAGGAAAAATATATAACTTGAATTCATTTCTCGACAACTAACTTTTTTGGAAAGTTTGTTTACTCCATAGTAAATGTGAGAAGCACCTCAGCCTTATAAATGTGGGCAGTTTGCCTGTAATAATACAATCGACCCACATAAAAGTAAATAAATTGAAATGAATAGGCCTTTCCGAAAAATACCATAATACTCTTTAATGTGCAGGCTTAGCCTCGTCTTCAAGAGGATCTTGGCACGAGCTGTACGTGCCAAGCATCATTTTTTTATATAACAATTTGCAAAATACGCACATTTGCATACGATCGCCAAAGTTCAAACGTTGGCTTGAATGTAGTTTACTTCCTAAGCCTAGTTTACATTGTTTCAAATCCCAGTTAAGCTTAAAGGCTCCTTTAGTTACTGAACAAACTGTGTTCAAGCGAAAACTGCCTACGCGAACTTTAAATTCCACCTTGCCATTCCAACAAAGGACATTGGAATAATTACACCCAGGTGGGGCTAAAGGCTCGTTCACACTTGTGACATAAGCATAAGCATAAACACAAGCATAATCATAAGAAAAAGGAAACTTTTCCTTTTTCTTATGCTTATGCTTATGCTTATGTCGCGTTATCGAAAATGTGAACCGGGACAACATAAGCATGAGCATAACGAAACTGCAGTATTTGATGTCAGCAGAAATTCAAGCGAAAATAGTTCCCAATCCTGCTCTGATTAGCAGTTTCAAACTGGCGTCTTCTTCTTTAAACACGCTGATTATAATGAGAAACTGGCTGAGGCCGTCGGCACTAACTACCTGAACTACCTGAAATAAATGAAATTCTCCGTCCGCCAGTCGGATTTCTGGCACAAGATTGTGATAATCTTCTTGTTGTTTTCTCTTCGTGAAGATTTCTCTTACCCAACAGGACCTCCATCTTTTTTCAGGTTGTCTTTCTTTCCGTCGTCAACGGAGCAGTAACATCAAAAGGAGCGCTTCTTCGTTTTGTTCTTCGTCTGCCCTTTTGAAACTACAACTGTCTCATGCCCCCAAGATTATAAATCTGAAGCCCAATGCGCCTGCGTACGTCGCGTTTCTTATGCTTATGTCGTAAGTGTGAACATTCTTATGCTTATGCTTATGTCACAAGTGTGAACCAGCCTTTAAGCCCGCACATTAAAACCGCTGAGTATTGTGGTATTTTTCGGAAAGTCCTGACAAATTGTATGAGATGATCTCGTATAATTTGCCGCTGTTCTTGGTGAAAAATACCGGTCGACTGGCACACTCTAAGCAGCTAGAGTCAGCTGGTTCCAAAGAACGCACCCTGGAACTCTTTTTCTAGGAACCAAAATTACCAATAAGCAGTCGCTGCGATCAGATCAACTCACTCGCTAACCCCTCAGTCAGGAGCCCACGCGGGCCTTGCAATTTGAATCCGAACAAACTCAGCGTATTCACTACGGAGGCACAACACCATTAACCCCCATGGAACTTCTCCAAAAGTCAGTTGCCTTAAGAGCAATTGTAACATTGAATTATTTTGATGAATTCCTCTTGGTGACAAGTCTAATCATGCCGTTTTAAGTGAAATGACCAAGAAACGTCTGTTTAATATTCGTTAGCCGGTAGGTTAAGTTAAGACTACATTGTAATTTTAAGGGTATATTTATACAGTCAACTCTCGCGTTGTGGACACCTCGCTACCATGAGCACCCCGTTATCAAGGACTGGAGCTGAGAGCCCGGCGAAGTAGATTTGCTGGAAATAACTCCGGCTTAATACCGGACTCTTCTTCTGCGGACATCAAACTTGCTCCCTTGACCGTTATAACGAGAGTTCACTGTAATCTCATCTTCTCCTTTTGATCTTTCTTTTAATTGAAACTAGAGTTTGTTAACTTCTAGACTCTCTGGCTTGTAATTAGTATTTTTGTTAATTTAACTAATGTAAACAGTTCTTGTTAGCAAGGCCGCATCAGCATATGGGAAGCAGGGATGGCGCAGTCGCCTCCCACCAATGTGGCTCGGGTTCAATTCCCGGACTCGGCGTTAGAAGTGGTTGAGTTTGTTGTTGGTGCTCGTACTTGCTCCAAGAGGTTTTTTTCCGGGTACTCCGGTTTTCTTCTCTCCTCAAAACCCAACGTTTAATATTTTCCAAATTCCAATTCGATCTTGGTAATGTCCCCAATTATCATTCTGTGCTAAATACCGTTGACACCTAAGTGAGTCCTAAGTAAAGTGATTTATTATATATTTTTTGCCTTTTTCTACACAGTGTCTAAATAAATGTTGTTGTTACTGTTGTTATTGATTTTCGCAACTCGCTGGTTTGACAACCTTCCACCAGTTAAAAGGATATAAATGCTTCATCATTTCTATCCCCTCTCTAGGAACAGCAATGTTAAACGAGCCAAATCTGACCTTGGGCAGCGGTTGCTGCACAAGTCTGGCCGGGAAAGAGTGGTACAGTCGGTAGTTGATGTAAAAAACCCACGTTTCGTAACCAGAGCGCATCATTGTACCTCGATAATTATAAAAAACGAAGATTTCAACACTTCCTTGAATTCTAAACGAACTGGTCTCTTGAAGTCTGTCTTCAACGCCTAAGCCTGCTGCCTTAAATTTAGCTTTGAATTCGTCAAAAGGAATTTTGCCAAAGTTTCCATTACCGTCTATGCCAAAGTCAACATCATGATCCCAAGGGAGTGGGCCTGGAATTCCTCGCAGGGGACCCCACAAGGAGCCGTACATCAACCAATGCTCGATCCCCATGCTGTCTAATACGAAATGTGTTTTGTTGGCAATTTTCATGAGCCACGGGGTGTGGTCTTTAGTGAAACATTTTGGAGGAGAGGCCCATGGTCTGTTACCAGAGTAATATGAGTAGTCCACGAAACTGGCTCCGATGTAGATGAGAACACATGATAGCAGGGTAAATAAGGTAACTCTCTTAATAATTCGACGTATCTTGTGTCGGCTGCATAACGACATTGTTGCTCCTAACAAGAACAACAGAGGGAAAAGGTAATTAACCAAAGCAAACTACATGTCACAGATTTGCTTGGTGCTGTTTATAATGCTGTACATAGTCTGTGAACAGGCGTCTCAGTGGGGCATATGACTCCAGAAAAATCTGCGTATGGGGCTCCTCTTTGTTCCCCGCCAAGTACTCCACTGGACTGCTGGTTGCGCCCTATTTTTCGCCAAAGACCCCTTTCACAGACTGTATAAGATGGTTCTAAGTTCTTGGTCTGTGAATAAAAACTTAAAGTGTAACCATTTAAATGAAAGATGTAATGAACAGTACTTTCCTGTGGTGCTCGGTGTATAATGCTGGGCAAGGTGGTCCTAATTAACTTTTGAGTGAGTGAATTACTTGATTATAAGTGTGACCATTCAATTGAAAGCTGTTGAGAAGTACTTTCCTGTAGTACTGTTTATGATGCAGTGCGAGGCGATACTAAACTTGTACTAGACCGCGGATTGGTGGCTCGCATAGCGGCGTCTTGTGTAAAGGAAATGCTTATCGGGAGGACAACAGGGGCTGTTCTACAGAAAGACTCTTCAACTGCCCACCATCTCTTGGCTGGAAACAACAATATTGTAGCCCTGTTGGTTGTGCCGGAACAGTAATGCAGCCATCTTGGCTGGGCAGAAACAGTATCGCAACCCCTGGGCAAGGCGGGTGGCAATACTGTTGTAATTTGCCATTACTGTTGAAAAGTTGCCATTTCCTTAACCTCTTTAGCGAAGCGCCATTAGGAGATGGAAAGGATCTATAGCTGCGTTGATAATTTTAGGAGCATTTTAAAGTCAATTAGTTTCTCTATATATGGTGCCAGGCTGAATAGTACAAAGTCTAAAGGAACCTTAAATTTCTTGAGTTAACAGAGCACGCATTTAGGCGCGCTTCCATATTAGGTGTACGTTTTGTCCCAGAAAAGGTTCCGAAAGGTCCCATATTGTGTTTAAAGACACTTTATGTCTCTTATATGAATTATTTACGTTCTTGTTTTGCTTTCGACGAGTATTCGCCATTTTAGACCCAATTTTCTTCGAGATTTTCTCGTTCTTTGTTTACAAATAGTTTTAAAAATGGTTTGTTATTTTGAGGAAAAGGAAGAGATTTACCAAATCTGTTTAAAAGTCGAATACAATTATAGAATCATCCTATATAATTCAGTGAACTTTTATGATGACATTTTACACCAAGCCTTGTTACGTTTGATTCAACAATGCTGAGCAAATGTTGAAGCAAATTTATGTTGAAACCCTTCATCAGGCCTTTATTTATCTGCATCAGGGGCCCGTTTCTCGAAACTCCCGCCTAACTTTCCGGGCCTGGTAAGTATTTTTTCGAGCTCATTTATTTGTCAGCTAATGGTAATTATTGGTGCAAACTTATCGATATGCTTCCCGAAATTATAAAGATTAAAATGTAGCTTTCAAAATCAATAAAAATTGTATAGCTATTCGAGAATATTGTGCACCTAATAGTTTTCGAGCCCGGGGAGTTATCGGGAGTTTCGAGAAACGTCGTATTTTCCACTTAACTTCACGCCTCGATTAGCTCATGCTCCTTAATTGCGGGCTCTGTGTAATTTGCTTTAGTAACAATGCTGAATAAACATTTGTTACAGTTGTAAAGTGGATGTGACTGCAAGGGAGCAAGGCGTGCTAACAAGAAACATTTTTAGAAAACGAAACGGGCATAGCCTGATTTAAAGGCAAACTTGCATTAATTTGAAGGTTGGTTTGATGAGAAAGAGACTATTCTCTCTTTTCACACTCGAGGCACTTTGAATATTGGCGCTTCCACCTACACGTGAGACTGAGTGTGCGATCTTATGCTAATTGAAAGTTTGTTTGATGGCAATAACAACTTCAACAATAGATTAACTTTCTCTTCGTTCTTTTTTAAAATCCTGTTACTTGACCTGAAAGTAAGATAAGGATAAGACATCGTATAAAGATTAAAAAGTCCTACGGCCGAGACCGTGGCGGGTACAATAAAATACTACTGAAAACATTGAAAACCTTACTTTTGGCTGAAGGTAGAAATAAACATGCTCTAACATCCCATACCAGTCATATGTTATAGTTATTGCTTCGAAGAATCCAATATCAGTTCGTCAGTTCGTCATCTCATCTTTTGTTGTATCAAAGAAATAAGTTCTCAAACTGAAAAACTGCCAGTGAACCAAGGATGGTTAAGTTCCCCGAAGTGTACACGCAACCAAATGCAAATTCGTTGAAAGCAATGATGTTGATCCACGACAGGTTATTATAATTATTTTTTGGCGCTTGTACTTAATTTAGCGCTATTAAGTACACACTCTGTGTAAGGTAAGATCTGTGGTAAGATCCGGGTATCTGTGCTCTGGGTCCATATATGTATGCTATGTATGTTCATAAAAAGTTGTTAAGCATTAGATAAACCCTGCGTGAAAAAGATTGCATGCTACTAAAAATAATTTAGAACTGATTTACAATTTAAATAAAACTAACGACTGAGAACTCCAAACAGCATCTCTTATATTAGTTTATGCCATTCTCATTCATTTATTCTATTCAAATGTCTGTTTGGTTGCCATCACAACCGCGAGATATAAATGGAAAACGAAGCAGTGTTCTTAGGGCGCGTTTTCTTTGTCTCTTCCGGAATGAGAATAGGCAGAATGGGAATGACCAGAAAATAGACTGAAAAAATGTTGTTGTTTATTATGCTGTACAAGGTGGCTCTAGCTTTCGAATCTGTGGATGAATCCCTAAAGTGTGAAACTGAAAAAAAAATTGTTGAGAGTTGATTTGTTGTTGTGCTGTGTATTATGTTTTACAAATTAGTTCTAGGTAACTTTTGTATCTGGAAAAGAGGAAATTACATGGGAAAGCCCAAAGAAGATAAACATTGTGGTGTTAGTTACACTAGAAAAAACCAGAATGGATAAGCTCGTCCTAAATTGTTAGTTGCCAACCGGCCATTTTTCTGTTACAGTGGAATAGACTCTACCATTTCACCACTTAAGCTCCAACTCGCTATTATAAGGGTCACATTCTGTTTAAACAATAACTGAGCAAGGCTTTCTTCATTTTTCCCATGTTGCAGGGTTTAATGGCTCAGCGAAACTGTTTTCTCTGGCAGATTGTAGTAATGCTTTTTTTGTCTTTCTTTTACCCGACGCAGAACGTTCCCGGCGTTCTTTTTGGCATCGTTAACCCATTTACAAAAACGAACGAACACAACAACAACAACAACAACAGTAATGAAAGAGCTGTTATCAAATTAGAGTGCCAAAGTCTCGTGTAAGTTAATGCTCGCTGGAGATACAGCAGAGCTTCGTTTTTGATGTCCAACGCGCGTAAATGCTACACCAAACGGGGGAGAAAATCCTTCAGTTGGCTGGAAATGGTTATACAAAACCTCAGCTTATCCTGCCCTAGTCCTGTGCTTGATAAAGATCTTTGGACGTCCAACCGAAGCGAAAGAAACAAAGCGGGCTCTTGGCGTATTCTCAGCATCTTCAGTACCAAACGTTGCACAGATTTCAAGTTGTTTTTTTTGTCTCCAGATTGCTTTTGTTTGGAGACACGGCTTTTTAAATTTACGACAGCGCGGGTGAGCACCTTCGAAACGGTAAAAAAGGAAAATGACAACCCTAAAATTTTCACTCTTTTAACGGACGTTTATCCTCAACAAGCCCACGTTTGTAGAAGACCAGAAAACTACTCAAGAAACGTTTGCCACGTCTTGGACCGTTCGGCGACATGTTTAACTTGCCTTCGTGTAAGTGCGCACAAACTGTCCTCCAACCTGGCCGTCGCATACGAAGTTCAATGAACTGCAATGATTTAATTGGCCGATTTCTTCCATGATGAAGAATGAGCAACTACCTGGCTTCAAACGTTTTGAAAGTTGTTTTGGTTGACTTATCTTACAGACCTCATTGAATTTAAAACAAATTGCTTTTGACTAACATGAAACGCGCTCTAAAAATTACTTTGACGTGAAATTTTTGCAACCTGGGGAAACTCGTCTTCTCAGTGACCAAAGAAGCTTTTTTGAACAGTTTAAACTGCAGTTGTTGCAACATTGTTGTCGGCTACAACATTCCTGCCACGTATGATGATTCTAAAAAAGCGATTTGGCGATCTGACCCGCAGCATTTTATAATAGAGGAAGGGATTTGCCACATAAATAAAATTTGAGATCACCACGGCAAACAACTCAATGGTTTGGATCACAGGCCCATGAAAATCACCAATATGATGGACAGTCTTGTAAATCATGACTGGAAACCAGGAAATGAGAAAAACAGAACAAATTCTGTAAGTTACTTTTATTAGTTCATTCTCGCGCCGACGCTGCAGGGAATTCAAACGCGGTAGAGGAGAGCTGCGAAGCTTTCCAACAACCCCGAAGCTTGTGATAGCGATTACTATCACTGTTGCTACGTTGGGTGTGATGCCTAAAACGCTGGTGTAGACTTCCAAGGCTTGGTTGCGAGACGTTAAGTTAATATGTTGAGAGCTGTAAGGATCAAGCCTTGAGCAGGCGAAAGTTACTTCGCTCACCATTACTCCATGGACAAAAGCCAGAAGTAATGCTACAATCCAAACGACAAAAATCACTTTTTTGACATTGAAAGGTGTCAAACATCACTTTAAGGGACGAATAACACAATCTTGTCGATCGATAAACAGCAACGTCAAAGTTGAAGCGTTAATCGCTGTTAATCCCATAGACGAGGAAAAACCAGTTTTGCAGACCATGTCCAGGGAAACTTTCCACTGTCGTTGACTTGGAAAATAGGTCACAATTGTCATTCCCAAGATGACAGGCATCGTTATTAGCGAAGAAAGAAGACCAGTTAATGAAAGGCTCGCTAATAAGAAATGGGGAACTTTTCGCAAGTCACGTCGCCGGTTAAGAAAGATACAAAGTTTATAAACTGGAAGGACCACAGCGACAAGGCGTTGAGAGTTGCTGGATATTAAGTAGATCTGGATCAGTAAAACATTTGAAGTAAAAAAATATACGGAACGACTGATCCTTACGGCAGTTAAAGAAACGAAGACACAGAAGACGAAATACGTAAAGCAAAAAATGTATAAAACAAAAAAATTGCCCGATATTTCGGTTTGCAAAACAAACCTTCTTCAGAGGCTACAGAAGTAGAATGAGTAAATACGTTACAGGACCGTTAACATAAAAGTTTAAAAATTTAAAATGAATGAATATAATAGGTTGGTAGCTGAGCAAGAAGTGTCATTAATGTAGCTCATCACGTCTGTTTAATCCTTGCGGCTCAAGTGTCTTGGCCTTGTCAATTAAGTGTGCCTCACGTGCTTTTCTTACGGAGTCGCGGTAAGTATATATTAGTTCCAAGGGAATGAGACGGATGTCGTTGACAGAGTGCCCGGGTAAGATGAAATGTTCCGAAACAGGGGTAGGGTTAGCAAGCTGTTGATGATTTTGGACGGAACGACGATGTTCGCCAAAGCGTTCGTGGAGACGTCGTTTAGTCTCCCCAATGTACTGGCAAGGCAAGTTACGTGTAGCGCATTTTTTACATTCAATTAAATAAATAAGGTTTTTAGATTTACAAGTTAAAGTGGCTTTAATACGTCGTTCTTCGTTAGTAGAGAAAAAGATATATTTGTCTTGCCCATCTTGTAAGAAAGGACACGTGAGGCAACGTGGATGCTTGCATCTGTAAATGCCAGCGGTCGATTTTTGATCTTTATTTTTGGGGTCACGCAATCTGGTGCGAACCAATAGATCACGCAGACTGGCACTTCTTTTGTAAGCGAGGACTGGTGGGGAGGAGAATGTTTGTTTGCAGTGGTTTGAAGATTGGAGAATGCCCAGATGTTTCCGTACAGTAGAAGCAGGGTTAGGAAGAGCGGGATTGAAGGTAATAACGAACGGTACTCGGTTTGCGTTGCTATTTTGTTGTCGTGGTTTCAAGGTTTCGTGACGTGGGATGCAGCGGACGCGATTAATTTCTTTTGTGAGGAAAGATTGATTGTAGCCGCGTTTAACGAGATAAGCAATGAGTCCTTTACAGCGTTCCCGACAGTTCCCGCCAAAATCCCGATTATCAGCAGTGTGACGGCAGAGACAGCAACTTTGCGCGAAGGCGTCAAGGCGAAGCCATGCCGGGCAAAAGTTGAGCGATTCATTCTGGAAGTTTTAAAACCGTGTTATTGCGGACACCTCTGACTTTGAATCGAATGTGGGTTGATTTTCAAGCTTGTCTCACAATTGAAAAAAAAAATGAAATAAAAGTATGATCAAAATCTGATGTGTTCTCTTCGACTTCTAATTTTAATTAACGCTACAAGAAAATTCTTCGTCATTTTTATGTCGATCATTACTTAATCCTCTTCGTCTTATTTAAGTGATAGAAGAATCGGTTAAAACCTTTTTCTTTTCGCTGTTTAATTGTCTTCGGTCCCTTAAAATCCGGAATAGTACCAATATTGGATGTCATTAACTAGTGTTAATTTCAAGAATTTCATCTGAACGTACTGATTTACCTAACAATTCTGCCAAATTAAAGGTGTTGAATAGTGTATGGAAAGTGCCTTCGAGAGTGCGCGGTGTCAATTATTTTAATCTTATCATAGATACACCTGTCAATTCTTTCAGTTGAACATTTGCTGAAAAGTGTACTGAAAGTACCTTTGAGAGAGAGTTAAAAGGAAAGTTAAGAAAGAAACACTTTACAAATACGTTTCTAATGGATTAATTACCGTTAAGTTGTCACTTTAACGCGCAATTATTTTAAATAGAGTAAGTGCTGAATATGCATATGGCAGAAAGTTCCTTCGAGAAAGCCGCCCTCCAAAGAAAATCTAAAGAAAGCCGTCGATCGTAACAAATGGATATTTTACGGTTTCGTTTTTCTCACAGTGTCTTACAGTATTTCCCTAATGTTTTGCCGTTCGGCGTACATGCAACATCTGATTTGAATTCAAAATTTTCTTCCCAGGGTATGATAGTAAAAAGTTTCCGAGTCTTGCGTCCACCCGGGACCCCATTCCCCGCTCCTCGGCCCCGTATTTTCTACCTAACTGCACACAATAAATGTTGCGTTTATAAATGCGAGCAATCGGGGCAACATTTTGGAAACATTTTAATGGCGATGTGTATGAGCCACCCGTCCTATTCACCCCAGAAAAAGACTTAACTACGGAAGTTTGACAGCATGTTGGTGCTCCAAGACCGTTAGTACGGTTGCATACCAGTCACACAACATTTCAGAAACGAAGACCAGTGTTTCACTGGGTTTCTAAACAGGAGAAAACGGATAAAAGCACGAGGCCACAGGCCGAGTGGGCGTTACTGAGGAAAGAGGTTGATTTAGTCCATGTCTCTGAATCATGATCACAAGGCTTTTACATCGTCAACCTTGTTCCCACGATCCTAACCCCGGTCCATTACGTCGCTATTCAAGGTAGAGTCCAATACCCACCCGTTTTTCGAAAGTGGACTAAAAATGCTAAACTAGCACTCATTTCGTTTGCATCTTCCTTTGTCTTCTCCGTTCAGTGGGACAGTAGGCAAAACAGGCAACGTTTCGTCTGCCATCCCCGATCTCTTGGAACCAAGCTATTTACAATGTTCATACAAAGAAATCGGTGATCCTAGTCCCCTCGGTCGCTTTGTCTAGTTCCAGCGAGACTTTTTCTAGTTACAGTTTATAGTTTTTCTACATATAGAATTTGCCAGGGTGCATTCCGCGTACGTCCCACGCCGAAGATACGCCAAGAGGTTCGAAGCTGCACGCCAAGCGGCCGCCGAGGCGCTAACGCCAGGAAAATGCTGCGCCAACCTCGTCCCCAGTCCCCAAGCTAGGATCTCTCCTCTTCCTGGCACGAATGCGAAAGAGAGGCGAAGTAACGAGGACAAGAAAGTTGATGGACTAAAAACTTATGGTTCGGTTTATTTGTTAATGTTTATAATTACTAGTACAACTTTCTAACATCACTACAAACTGAAGACAAGGTATTCTACTGGACTAATGCAACGAGGCAATCTTTAAGTACAAAACTGTCGTATCAAACTATCAACGAGACGCCAACTATAAGTGACCCTAATCTGATTCCTCTGACTTACTTGCCATTTGCTTGAAAGGCTATCATACTCGTGTATTCTTTATTGGTTGTTGCTATTTATGTCATGCAGCATCATCAGGAAGTCACCAGAGGGGGTGAAAACGACAAAATTTACTTAAACTATTTCCATTGTTTTATCCTACTGGAAAAACAAACAACTGACTGAGGGAGTATCACTTAATGGTTTACTGCTCGGAGAGAAATGGACAACGACCTAAGGCTGAGTTAACTCGATCGATTACTTCTGACACTGAGTGATGATTCTCGTGCCTCGAAAAAAAGCTCTTTGCCTGTGGGCTCTGATATTGTCATCTCCTTTGAGATACAAGGAAACACTCTCTTTGATGATATCGTCACACTTGTTTAAGGACGGCAGACACCAGTTCAGCTTTGTTCTTCTAGCAAGCGTTTCATTGGACTGCCCCCCCCCCCCGATTGCTGTTAAGCCCTCATGGCACTGTAATAGCTTTCTGCGATAGCCTCTGGTCCGCGTTTCGCTAGGACAATGTCTAGTATAGCACATGACGGAGCTTTTGCGATACCATACAGGTCCTGCCTGGCGTAAAAGGAACTGTAAAAGTTCTGTTTGTGCAAACGCACGTTGTGCTGTTTGCCATTGGCAAACTTCATCGTGAAGAATGTATCCAGTGTATCTGAGGGAGCACGCTCAAACGTGACCAGTTGGACATCTTGGAACTTCATTGGGGTGTCGATCTCTCGCACTATGAACTAGTCTGGACATAATCCGTCCCAGATACCCGCCTTGACAGCCTCTTTCAGACGAGACATGTAGCGGAATGCTAGGCGTGGGTCGAAATCCATTCCAGATTTCTGGATGTGTTCCATCTTTGACGCAACTTTTAATACAGCTTCACATGCTTCTACGCCATAGGCTTCGTATTCACCATCTTGTACTACCAACTTCACCACCCCATCTGATGAAGAGCCACAGTGCATCGAAAACTTGAAGTACTGACAAGGAATTATCTGACACAACAGATTTCACTCTTCTATCTAGAACAGCAACCAGGTTGCCATTCATTCATCATTCCAAATGGCACAACGGAATGGGAGTGACATCGCGACACCTGATTGACATGTCTTCACACATAAGATTATCGTTATGTTACACGACGTAAAAAACACAAGTCATATAACATTTAGCGAGGAAGAAAACAGCTATTTCCCGAAGTTTTCTTTAAGCTGATACAATCCCACGAAAAATACCAACACGTAAGTTTACTTAGGCTCACACGGAAATTACTTTAATTGCATAGAACAGCAGTTTACCTTGTTGAACAGGAACAGTTTCCTCCACTGCCTTCACTTGCGTCTCATATCATGGACCTTTGCAAAGTGAGAACTTCACGCCCCATTCATATTGGCGGACTTCTCCGGAAACAAATACGTTTGTCTGTGAGTTGTCATTGGTAGATTTCGATCCGCATTTATCCTTTATATACTGCAGCGTTTGTTCAGAGTCCACAGATGATCAACGATGGAGGAGATCAACGCCATTCGTGATGAGCGCTTGGCTCTTGCCGATATTTTTCAAGAGCGTCGAGAACAACTGCTAGATGTACTCAAAACCATTCCGTTTATCACTCTTGAAGACTTACACACAGTGGTACAACAATACTGCAGCATAAGAAGGGACATCATTTTCATGATAGAGAGCCTGGACGTTATGGAGGAGGAACTACGAGAAGTTTCTAATTATTTTTAAACGGGCTCTCCTCGGAGCCACGCAAAGAGGCTCTTTTCAAAGCCACAACACAAAGAACAGTCATGACCTCCATCATTATTTTATTTTTTTAATTACGTTAACCAGAGTTTTACAGAGAGTTAAATTTGCAAATTACAAATTGTTTAGCTGTTCCGCTTTTGTTATTGCACGTCTGCAAGGCAGCTTACCAAGGCAAATGTTTGGAGAAAGTCAAAAGGTGGTTTGAATGCAGGTTGCATTATAATCTAAGAGCAAAATCTCTTTAAAGAATACAACCAATTTGTTTCAAATTGGCGTTTCTGCGATATTAATTCGTTTAACTTGCCAAATTCAGCGTGAAATAGGTTTCTAAGCCAAAAGAAAAACACAATCCTCGTGTTCATGTTAACCCAATATTAAAGGTCGAAATCAATCTCGTACCCAAAGTCCTCAGGCTTTTTGGTCAGCGGGTGGAAACCAAAAGGCCCGAGGACTCTGGGTAAGAGTCAATCTGGTACCCAGAGCCCTCGGGCTTCTTTGTCACCCGGCGACCTCCTGCTTTCCAAGAAGCCTGAGGACTCTAGTCGCCAACCGCTGATCGAGGAGCCCGTGGACTCTAAATCCAGAGCCAGAGATGGTGAAATCCGGGATATCACTCGGTGCCCACAAGTTTATTTTAACGCTAAAAATTTTCACTCACGTGCACTCGGCAGTCTCGGCTGCACGCCAACGTACAATATCGTTAATATGAGGTAAGCTTACACCCTCGGCTCCTACGCCGCCCTGGCTCGGTCTTACGCCGCTTTACGCCAAAGACCACGATTGTACGCCAGTACGCCGAGAGATTTGGAAACCCACGCCGAAGATCTTCCGCGAAATGTATGCAGAATGCAGCCTGGATAATTTGCAGGTTTTTTCTTTGTTTCTCTAGAGATTTATTTTATGTAATGTAAATGTTTTCATTTCTTTTTTTCAAGATTTTTTTTAGCTTTCCTTAGGTTACTGTAAGAGCATTGAGAATTTGTAAAATGCTCTAAATATGTATTTTTATTATTAATTCAGATGTACGGTGAATTCAGACGTTTCCGACCGAATCGTTGGCTCGTCACGCAACGCTCATGGGGGGAAGCGTTGCGTGACGACCGAAATAAATACGGTGGAACCTCGATTTACCGAAGTGCCAAGGGACTTGGGAAATTGGTTCGTTATATCGAGGGTTCGTTATATCTAGGTTCTTGTCCATACATTACACTATTACTGGGCTGAAAAATATCGTTCGTTATACCGAGGACTTCGTTATACACTGTGTAGAGGTTCGTTAAATTGAGGTTTGAGTGTAATAACACCCGATCTAACGCTGATCTGGTAGAGACTATTTATATCTTTATATATCGACATTATCTTTGACCTGAACGAAAGTTTCTGCTAAGGATGTTGTTTGCAGTGTCAAAATTTAGTCATCAACTTAATATAAGTTGCCAATATCAATGAGTCAATTGAGGAGCTAGGAGGACTCTAAAACTGTGACAAGTTCAAAACGCGCGCTGCTCTGCCTGATTCCACATGGACACGTAGATGCGTTTAATAATAATATTCCAAATGGCGTCTGTGTATTTTCCCGCTTTCTTCTCTGAGTCCACTGATTTTCTTGCACGCTTATTATAGCCATAATGGCTGTGATAGCCGTAAAGGTTGCAGTATCCACAAATTGGTACAAGAGGATTATTGCCAAAATCGAGACCAAATGTCAAAGTTTATCCAAAGATGTCTTCGCTCCATTGAAACGAACGATTTTCGCTGATCTCAGCGAACGCTTAAAGGCAGTGAACGGCGATGTTTTGGAAATAGGCATCGGTGCGGGAGAAAACTTTCTCTATTATCCTCAAGGTACGACGCTTATAGCTGTTGATCCCAACTCAAACGTCGAAAAACTCCTGAGAGAAAACTTGGAGAAAATTGGTGACAGAGTCCACTTGAAGGAGTTTGTTGTAGCCTCAGCAGAGGACATGAACTACACATCAGGGAAACTCGGTGTGGAGGATAATTCTGTGGCTGCTGTTGTTTGTACGTTTGTGGTGTCTTCACTTACTGACGAACAAACGACGAAAACTCTTGAAGAAGTGAGAAGAGTCTTGTTGCCTGTAAGTAAATTACTGCAGGTGCATTCTTTTTTTTTCCTCCCTCCCCACCCATCATCACTAAGATAAGTCGATGGACACGATTCGCCCTTAAAAATAACAAAATTTTTATTTACCCCTTTCATAATAATAATAATAGTAATAATAATAATAATAATAATAATAATAATTATTATTATTATTATTGTTGTTATTATTATTATAAAGAAATAAATCTTTATTCCAATAAGTTCAAAGGAGACTTACAATAGTTAAAAAAAAAGAAACGTTAAGAATATGTCGAGGAAAAAACATATATATTTTATAAAAAAAGACACATTACTATATCCGCTCTCTATTTAAAATTCCGCAAATTTTGCAAGATTATAAATCACATAAAAACTGTAAGAGAGAAAGAAGCACTGTAATTCAATTAAACTCAGCAAAGTCCATTCAAAGTCTGTGTCCTGAAAGAAACGTTATGTGTATATATCAGCAACGTTTAGTCGATCTCTGCCAATCCTCTTTCCACTGCGAAGTCCGTGTCCTCGAAATTCGTGTAAGTTCTCCTTATTGCCCGTGATCCTCTAAGGCATAGAAGGGCTGATCTCAAGATTGCGAAGGAGACCTTTGTCCAGATTCACGATATGGTTGTGGCGTACTCTTCCTCTTTCTTGTCAGCAAGGAGTTCTGTGAGTCTGCTCTGGTATCTTCTGCACTCTTCCGCCATTCGTCCTGTGGTAGTGAATACTAAAGGAGTGAAGGTGGCTTGTTCGACTTCCATCACGCTGTTAGCATACATACGTCTCTTCTCGTTTTCGTGCTGGCGATATATTTGCTTAGGGCTGAGGTCTTTATAATAATAATAATAATAATAATAATAATAATAATAATAATAATAATAATAATAATAATAATAATATTATTATTATTATTATTATTATCATTATTATTATTATTATTTTCAAAACCTCTTCAAAGATGACATAGTGACCCCATTCAGAAAAATTATCTCGTCAGTGGGATACAATGCATCTATTTAGCATCAAGCCGGACAGGGGACCCTAGGCAGATGTGGCACACAATTGACTTTTTTGAATTATTTTTGAAACAAAATTTACTTTGACAGGTTGGCGTCATTGATGTCTGCATGTGCAACAGATTCTGTGACCCAGTAGCTTTGTTTTGAACTTTACAATCTCATTTGGCCATGTTTGGTAGTCTGTTTCATCTTTGATAACTTTTCAAAAATATTTTAATTCATATTTATATTTTTCAGGGTGGAAGATTTTACTTTCTCGAGCACGTAGCAGGTTGGTATTTAAGGTTATTAGTCAATAGCACTTCATGGCATTCTTGAATCTGGATCTATGGTGGAGTGCATGAGGGGACTTGTCACAATAAGTCTCGGGGTGGGGGGGAGGGGGTACTCCCTATAGTGGGCGATATACGGCTAGGCTCCGCCTGAGAGGGTCACGTACCTGCCGCGTATAGTATACTTAAGGGTAGGGAAAATCGTCATTTTCGTATATGGAAGGGTCACAAAATCTGCTGCAAAGTGAATGAGATGGTGGCTAAAGCTAACTGTGTTACATGTAAAGAGTGCCAAATTTTGGCAGAAATAGCAACACGAAACACATAAAACAACAACAAACAGAGTGCATCATGTTTTGCAATTTCTGACAGTCAATAGGCCTTTACGAAAAATACCATAATGCTCTTTAGTGTACAGGTTTAACCTCGTATTCAAGAGGATCTTGGCACGACCTGCACGTGCCAAGAATCAACTGTACATTTTAACAATTTGCATAACACGCACATTTGCGTACGAACACCAGAGTTCAAACGTTGGCTTGAATGAAGTTTAGTTCCTATGTTTTTTAGTTCCGAAGCCTACTTTACTTTGTTTCAAATCCCAGTTAAGCTTAAAGGTTCCTTTAGTTACTGAACAACCTGTGTTCAAGCGAAAACTGCCTACGCGAACTTTAAATTCCACCCTACCATTCCAAGCCTGCA
This sequence comes from Siderastrea siderea, assembly GCA_964030785.1. NCBI lineage: Eukaryota > Metazoa > Cnidaria > Anthozoa > Scleractinia > Rhizangiidae > Siderastrea > Siderastrea siderea. Next base: position 5,052,160 of record OZ034972.1, read on the forward strand.
CATTAAAGCGTATTGTGGTATTTTTCGGAAATACCTGACAATTTGTACAAGATGATCTCGTATAATTTTCCACTTTTCTTGGTGAAAAAGAAAACGGTCAACTGGCACACACTAAGCATCTAGAGACAGCTGTTTCGAAAGAACGCGCACTGGAACTCTTTTTCTTGGCACTAAGATTACAAATAAGCAGTCACTGGGCTCACATCAACTCACTCGCTAACCCCTCAATCAGGAGTCAAGGGGCCTTAGTGCAATTTGTATCCGACTGAACAAACTCAGCGTATTCACTACCGGGAGGAACAACAACATTAACCCCACGGAAATTTTACGAACGTCAGTTGCTTTTAGACCAACTGTAACGTTGAATTATTTGGTTGAATTCCGGCTCTTGGCTACAAGTCTAATCATGCTGTTAAAAGAATGACCAAGAAACGTCTGATTAATATTCTTTAGCCTGTAGATTAAGTTAAGACTACATTGTAATTTTAAGTTTATATTTATACCGTCAACTCTCACTACTATGATCACCCCGTTATTAAGGACTGGAGCTGAGATCCCGGCAAAGTAGATGTGCTGGAAATAACTCCCGCTTAATAACGGACTCTTCTTCTGCGGACATCAAATCTTGCTCCCCTAATGGTGTCAGTTATAACGAGAGTTCACTGTGATCTTGTCATCTTCTCCTTTTGATCTTTTTTTTAATTGAAACTAGCGTTTGTTAACTTCTAGACTCTCTGGCTTGTAATTAGTAATTTTCTTAATTTAACTGATGTAAACAGTTCTTGTTAGCACGGCCACATCAGCATATGGGAAGCAGGGATGGCGCAGTCGCCTCCCACCAATGTGGCCTGGGTTCAATTTCCGAACTCGGCGTTAGAAGTGGTTGAGTTTGTTGTTGGTGCTCGTACTTGCTCCGAGAGGTTTTTCTCCGGGTACTCCGGTTTTCCTCTCTCCTCAAAAACCAACATTTAATATTTTCCAAATTCCAACTCGATCTTGGTGGTGTCCCCAATTATCATTCTCTGCTAAATACCGTTGACACCTAAGTGAGTCCTAAGTAAAGTGATTTATTATATTTTTTTGCCTTTTTCTACGCTGTGTCTAAATAAATGTTGTTGTTACTGCTGTTGTTACTGATTTTTGCAATTCGCTGGTTTGACAACCTTCCACCAGTTAAAAGGGTACAAATGCTTCATCATTTCTATCCCCTCTCTAGGAACAGAAACGTTAAGCGAGCCAAATCTGACCTTAGGCAGCGGTTGCTGCACAAGTCTGGCAGGGAAAGAATGATACAGTCGGTAGTTGATGTAAAAAATTCACGGTTCGTAACCAGAGCGCATCATTGTACCGCGACAATTATAAAAAACGAAGATTTCAACACTTCCTTGAATTCTCAACGAACTTTCCTCTTGAAGACTGTCTTCAACGCCTAAGCCTGCTGCCTTAAATTTAGCTTTGAATTCGTCAAAAGGAATTTTGCCAAAGTTTCTTTTACCGTCTATGCCAAAGTCAACATCATGATCCCAAGGGAGTGGGCCTGGAATTCCCCGCAGGGGACCCCACAGGGAGCCGTACATCAACCAATGCTCGATCCCCATGCTGTCTAATATGAAATGTGTTTTGTTGGCGATTTTTATGAGCCATGGGGTGTGGTCTTTGGTGAAACATTTTGGAGGAGAGGCCCAAGGTTTGTTACCAGCGTAATATGAGTAGTCCACGAAACTGGCTCCGATGTAGATGAGAACACATGACAGCAGGGTCAACAAGGTAACTCTCTTAATAATTCGACATATCTTGCGTCGGCTGCATAACAACATTGTTGCTCCTAACAAGAACAACAGAGGAAAAAGGTAATTAACCAAAGCAAATTACAGGTCACAGATTTTCTTGGTGCTGTTTATAATGCTGTACATAGTCTGTGAAGAGGCTTCTTAGTAGGGAATATGACTCGAGAAAAATCTGCGTATGGGCTCCTCTTTGTTCCCCGCCCAGTCCCCTGCTGGACTGCTGGTTGTGCCCTATTTTTCGCCAAAGACCCCTTTCACAGACTGTATAAGATGGTTCTACGTTCTTGGTCTGTGAATAAAAACTTAAAGTGTAACCATTTAAATGAAAGATGTACTGAGCAATACTTTGCTGTGGTGCTGGGTGTATGATGCCGGACAAGGTGGACATAATCAACTTTTGAGTGGGTGAATTACTTGATTATAAGTGTGACCATTCAATTGAAAGCTGTTGAGAAGTACTTTCCTGTAGTACTGTTTATGATGCAGTGCGAGGCGATACTAAACTTGTACTAGACCGCGGATTGGTGGCTCGCATAGCGGCGTCTTGTGTAAAGGAAATGCTTATCGGGAGGACAACAGGGGCTGTTCTACAGAAAGACTCTTCAACTGCCCACCATCCTTTGGCTGGAAACAACAATATTGTAGCCCTGCTGGTTGTGCCGGAACAGTATTGCAGCCGTCTTGGCTAGGCAGAAATAGTATCGCAACCCCTGTGCAAGGCGGGTGGCAATACTGTTGTGATTTGCCATTACTGTTGAAAAGTTGCCATTTCCTTAACCTCTTAGCAAAGCGCCATTAGGAGATGGAAAGGATCTATAGCTGCGTTGATAATTTTAGAAGCATTTTAAAGTCAATTAGTTTCTCTATATATGGTGCCAGGCTGAATAGTACAAAGTCTAAAGGAACCTTAAATTTCTTGAGTTAACAGAGCACGCATTTAGGCGCGCTTCCATATTAGGTGTACGTTTTGTCCCAGAAAAGGTTCCGAAAGGTCCGATATTGTGTTTAAAGACACTTTATGTCTCTTATATGAAGTATATACGTTCTTGTTTTGCTTTCGACGAGTATTCGCCATTTTAGACCCAATTTTCTTCGAGATTTTCTCGTTCTTTGTTTACAAATAGTTTAAAAAATGGTTTGTTATTTTGAGGAAAAGGAAGAGATTTACCAAATCTGTTTAAAAGTCGAATACAATTATAGAATCATCCTATATAATTCAGTGAACTTTTATGATGACATTTTACACCAAGCCTTGTTACGTTTGATTCACCAATGCTGAGCAAATGTTGAAGCAAATTTATGTTGAAACCCTTCATCGGGCCTTTCTTTATCTGCATCAGGGGCCCGTTTCTCGAAACTCCCGCCTAACTTTCGGGGCCTGGTAAGTATTTTTTTGAGCTCATTTATTTGTCAGTTAATGGTAATTATTAAATGTAAAGAAGATCCTCTCAGTTATTAACGCAACTTATGCAGTTGCGAAAAGAAAGCCTGAAAAAAACTTATCGATATGCTTCACGAAATTATAAAGATTAAAATTTAGCTTTCAAAATCAATAAAAATTGTATAGCTATTCGAGAATATTGTGCACCTAATAGTTTTCGAGCCCGGGGAGTTATCGGGAGTTTCGAGAAACGGGCCCCAGAAGTTATATTGCGTCGTATTTTCCACTTAACGTCACGCCTCGATTAGCTCATGCTCCTTGCGGGCTCTGTGTAATTTACTTTAGTAACAATGCTGAATAAACATTTGTTACAGTTGTAAAGTGGATGTGACTGCAAGGGAGCAAGGCGTGCTAACAAGAAACATTTTTAGAAAACGAAACGGGCATACCCTGATTTAAAGGCAAACTTGCATTAATTTGAAGGTTGGTTTGATGAGAAAGAGACTATTCTCTCGTTTCGCACTCGAGGCACTTTGAATATTGGAGCATCCACCTACACGTGAGACTGAGTGTGCGATCTTATGCTAATTGAAAGTTTGTTTGATGGCAATAACAACTTCAACAATAGATTAACTTTCTCTTCGTTCTTTTTTAAAATCCTGTTACTTGACCTGAAAGTAAGATAGGGATAAGACATCGTATAAAGATCAAAACGTCCTACGGCCGAGACCATGGCGGTTACAATAAAATACTACTGAAAACATTGAAAACCTTACTTTTGGCTGAAGGTAGAAATAAACATGCTCTAACATCCCATACCAGTCATATGTTATTGTTATTGCTTCGAAGAATCCAATATCAGTTCGTCAGTTCGTCATCTCATCTTTTGTTGTATCAAAGAAACAAGTTCTCAAACTGAAAAACTGCCAGTGAACCAAGGATGGTTAAGTTCCCCGCAGTGTACACGCAACCAAATGCAAATTCATTGAAAGCAATGATCCACGACAGGTTATTATAGTTATTTTTTGGCGCTTGTACTTATTTTCGCGCTATTAAGTACACACTCTGTGTAAGGTAAGATCTGTGGTAAGATCCGGGTATCTGTGCTGTGGGTCCATATATGTATGCTATGTATGTTCATAAAAAGTTGTTAAGCATTAGATAAAACCTACGTGAAAAAGATTGCATGCTACTAAAAATAATTTACAATTTAAGTAAAACTAACGACTGAGAACTACAAGCAGCATCTCTTATTACTTTATGCCATTCTCATTCATTTATTCTATTCAAATGTCTCTTTGGTTGCCATCACAACCACGAGATATAAATGGAAAACGAAGCAGTGTTCTTAGGGCGCGTTTTTTTGGTCTCTTCCAGAACGAGAATAGACAGAATGGGAATGACCAGAAAATGGACTGAAAAAATGTTGTTGCTTATTATGCTGTACAAGGTGGCTCTAGCTTTCGAATCTGTGGATGAATCCCTAAAGTGTGAAACTAAAAAAAAAAATTGTTGAGAGTTGATTTGTTGTTGTGCTGTGTATTATGTTTTACCAATTGGTTCTAGGTAACTTTTGTATCTGGAAAAGAGGAAATTACATGGGAAAGCCCAAAGAAGATAAACATTGTCATGTTAGTTACACTAGAAAAACCAGAATGGATAAGCTAGTCCTAAATTGTTTTTTGTTACAGTAAAGTAGACTCTACCATTTCACCACTTAAGAGCGAATGTTACCAACGGTCAAACATTTGGTGGCAACAGGTCAAAAATCAATTCCGCTCATATTCTTATTTTAGGTAGACCTTAATGTGAAACAAATCACTGCATAGTTCGTTTGGCTGAATATCGATTTATTTTCAAGAAAATCGATATTAACGGAATTCGCTCAAAAGACCGCTTTTGAAGCTCAAAATTTAAGGCAAATCTCGAAGCTTCGCGTGACAAAATGAAGCATTCCAGAGCAATAAAAGTTAACCAAACTTGTAGAACGATGTTTAAATATATGTCAAAAGCAATTTCAGCAATTTCTGCTCATTTATTTACGAGCTCTAATTAAATTTATCCGACATACGTTTGACTAGATAAAAAGTATATCAAGTTTAACCCCTAAAAAAAGTATGTGGTACCGAATATTATTCGTCAAGAATCTGGATTTCAAGAGGAGAAGGGATGTTCTTTTACCTCCTAAAAGGATTTTGTGGGGAAATTTATTGACGCGATGTTATAGAATTTTAAAGTTGGACAAAATACGTTGATTCAAGCGATCAGAAAAGTCAGCTTAATTAACTCAGTGTACACATACACAAGCAACTTCACGTTTACCGCAGGTTTTGATCAGCCAACAACCGATTTTAACACAAAATCCTCTAACCTTCATGTTGCTGTACCACAGATGAGAGCTGTGGTCCTTGTTCATGATAAAATTCAAGCAAACTGCAAGGAAACTTGACAGGATATCGCAACTTGCCATGCCGTTTCACCGAACATCCGCCGTTTTTGATGTGAGGATTCTCTTTTCCTATTTTCGTTAGAAAACAGGCTTAAGGTGTTGTACAAAAGATGCCTTTCCTTTGAAACTAGCTCTGAACTGAACAGCGAAACAAGAAGTTGTTCATACAAAAACATCTGTTGCGTGCTTTGGGTGATGCCGCTAATTAATTGAGTCCGAACGAGTTTTAGTGAAATCGACAACTGCATGCATGTACCGCGGTAACGAAATTTTGTGTGCATCGGGTGACTTTGGGGAATAAGGTTAAATTGTCTTTTTCAAATAAGCTATTCTTGTCATCCTACGTTTATTAATTTAAGGACTGAGTGAGGATTCTCAGTCGATTGGGTTCGATGAGTACTTTGAAATCTGTGGGAAAAAAAAAAGAAAAGCGCACGTTGGTTGCGTGACATACCCGAGACTGAGCTTTTACCTGATGGGCGGGGCGAAGGGGGTTTAAAATATATGCTCTGTTGGTTTTCCAAGAAGTCGCACAGTTAATGAATGCTATATGGTATACTATGGCTAGATTAAAATACAAAATCAGGCATGAAAATTTCCTGCTCGGTCTTAAAATTCTTTTTCGTTTTGTTGGGGTGAGGGTGGGGAGGCGCTGGGGCCATAGGTTTCGGGGAAAGAAGTTTTAGAGAACACTGAATCGACTGATTGTATCGATTCCTGGCATTCAAAGACCTTCAAATAAGGCAGGGGTGATACCTTAAACCTCCTTTTTATTTTTACCTGGTTCTTGTACGTATTTACACTTATTTACGGAGAATAGACATTAATAAGAAATCAAAACTCGTACTGGTCCTCAGGGAATAAAATTTAATGATCTGCAAGATTGTTAAGAGTTTTGTCCTGTGACAGAAAATACAACCCACTACGGGCTTAACTTGGATGACTTTTTATGTGTCTTGGGTTTTCCGCTTTCGATGCTCAACAGGCACCAACGAAAAACGACTCTACTCGACTGACACTGTAGTGCGTGCAGTCTTTTTTTAAAGCTTCCAACAGTGAAGAAAACTACAAAACGGTTAACTGGGGGTCCAACGTTCTATTCAACACCGATCAACGATGTTGAATTTTTAAGACAAGTTTGGCCTTCCAGCTTAATGATGTTTCACAATTTTGCCGACTTTTCTTTTGTTCTCAGGTGTGCCACCCTGTGCAATGATGTTCTGTAATATTGATTCAACTTTTTCTATGTTCTCAGGTGTGATCAAAAGTATTGAATTCATTTGTGCACCTTGTTCAACATCGCACAACAAAAAGTGTTCAAGATTGTTGAATAATGTTGAATGAGTTTGGCCGAGGCATAAAGTTTGCAAACAAGAAACGCAAAGAGTGTGAGCCAACAAAATGAGGGCGCAGCTGGGGTTAAAGGCTAAGAGAAGGGGGAAGTTTGAACCCTTAATCTCCCAACATGAAAAGGTTTCCCCTTAAGTAGGTTTCCAACCCCCCCCCCCCCCCCTCCACCCATCGCCCCCATCCTCGCGAAAGTGGGTCGGTCGGTCGGTCGGTCGGTTGATCGGTTAAGCAAAAGGGAAAGATAATTCCAAATAATAATTCCAAGCGAGCCTTGATTAAAAATTAAGTCCTCAAAACTGTCATTTTACAACGTCCCGCTATCACTCTTAACGGTGTTCGAAGACCTTGATATGAGGGTGACTTAGATGTCCAAGTCACCTCAAGATGCCTTTAAAGAATATTAAAACGCACGAGGAAAGAGTGCAGGCACGGACTAAGTATTTCTAATCGGAGCCTTTTGGGTCTGTGAAATCCAGTTTTCGGAAAATCGAAAACCTGCAAATTCCTTTCCGATCCGCTTTTATAATTACTGAACAAAGCTTTATCACATGCAGGTGGCTGGCTTGAATGTTGTGTGATGTTGTAAAGCAAAAGGTTTCACTTCCGCATAATTAATATTGATACATTAAAGGTGGGGTTAGGTGAGTTCTGAAACAAGAGATGGAAATGCTCCGCTTTATTTGAAAATCCTTTAATGCCAAGAATCGTTTACTTATACTATCACTTTCACCCGGGCATTTGCAATCAGTCAATTTAGTATTCTCTTAAACGTCTTTTCAAACACCTTTAGCCCAAACCCCGCCCCACCCTAAACAAAAAGAAAGAAAACATTCTCAGACCGAAAAGGAGATTTTCATGTCCAACTTTGTATTTTAATCCAGCCATAGTTCATTAACTGTGCTACTTCAGTCTTGAAAAACCAACAGAGAATATATTTTTTAAATCCCTTAGCCCTGCCCACCGGGAAAAAGCTCTAGGGTTAATGTCACGCAACCAACGTACGTTTTATTCATTTTCACGCATTTTTAAGTGCTCATCTACTAAGAATCTTCGCTCAGTCCTTAAATTAATAAACGTAGGATGACAAGAATAGCTTATTTGAAAAAACAATTTAACCTTATTCCCGAAAGTCACCCGATGCACACAAAATTTCGTTACCGCGGTACATGCATGCAGTTGTCGATTTCACTAAAACTCGTTCGGACTCAATTAATTAGCGGCATCACCCAAAGCACGCAACAGATGTTTTTGTATGAACAACTTCTTGTTTCGCTGTTCAGTTCAGAGCTAGTTTCAAAGGAAAGGCATCTTTTGTACAACACCTTAAGCCTGTTTTCTAACGAAAATAGGAAAAGAGAATCCTCACATCAAAAACGGCGGATGTTCGGTGAAACGGCATGGCAAGTTGCGATATCCTGTCAAGTTTCCTTGCAGTTTGCTTGAATTTTATCATGAACAAGGACCACAGCTCTCATCTGTGATACAGCAACATGAAGGTTAGAGGATTTTGTGTTAAAATCGGTTGTTGGCTGATCAAAACCTGCGGTAAACGTGAAGTTGTTTGTGTATGTGTACACTGAGTTAATTAGGCTGACTTTTCTGATCGCTTGAATCAACGCATTTTGTCCAACTTTAAAATTCTATAACATCGCGTCAATAAATTTCCCAAAAAAATCCTTTTAGGAGGTAAAAGAACATCCCTTCTCCTCTTGAAATCCAGATTCTTGACGAATAATATTCGGTACCACATACTTTTTTTAGGGGTTAAACTTGATATACTTTTTATCTAGTCAAAAGTATGTCGGATAAATTTAATTAGAGCTCGTAAATAAATGAGCAGAAATTGCTGAAATTGCTTTTGACATATATTTAAACATCGTTCTACAAGTTTGGTTAACGTTTATTGCTCTGGAATGCTTCATTTTGTCACGCGAAGCTTCGAGATTTGCCTTAAATTTTGAGCTTCAAAAGCGGTCTTTTGAGCGAATTCCGTTAATATCGATTTTCTTGAAAATAAATCGATATTCAGCCAAACGAACTATGCAGAGATTTGTTTCACATTAAGGTCTACCTAACATAAGAATATGAGCGGAATTGATTTTTGACTTGTTGCCACAATATTTTGAAAATGTTTGATTTTTGGCAACATTTGCTCTTAATAAGCTCCAACTCGCTATTATAAGGGTCACATTCTGTTTAAACAATAGCTGAGCAATGCTTCCTTCATTTTTTCCATGTTGTAGGGTTTAATGGCTCAGCGAAACTGTTTTCTCTGGCAGATTGTAGTAATACTTCTTTTTTTGTCTTTCTTTTACCCAACGTTCCCGGCGTTCTTTTTGGCATCTTTAATCCATTTACAAAAACGAACAAACACAACAACAACAACAACAATAGTAATGAAAGAGCTGTTATCGAATTAGAGTGCCAAAGTCTCGTGTAAGTTAATGCTCGCTGGAGATACAGCAGGGCTTCGTTTTTGATGTCCAACGCGCGTAAATGCTACACCAAACGGGAGAGAAAATCCTTCAGTTGGCTGGAAATGGTTAAACAAAACCTCAGCTTATCTTGCCCTAGTCCTGTGTTTTATAAAGGTCTTTGGACGTCCAACCGAAGCAAAAGAAACAAAGCGGGTCTCTTGGCATATTCTCAGTATCTTCAGTTCCAAACGTTGCACAGATTTCAAGTTGTTTTTTTTGTCTCCAGATTGCTTTTGTTTGGAGACACGGCTTTTTAAATTTACGACAGCGCGGGTGAGCACCTTCAAAACGGTAAAAAAGGAAATGAAAACCCTAAAATTTTCACTCTTTTAATGGACGTTTATCCTCAACAAGCCCACGTTTGTAGAAGACCAGAAAACTACTCAAGAAACGTTTGCCACGTCTTGGACCGTTCGGCGACATGTTTAACGTGCCTTCGTGTAAGTGCGCACAAACTGTCCTCCAACCTGGCCGCCGCATACGAAGTTCAATGAACTGCAATGATTTAATTGGCCGATTTCTTCCATGATGGGGAATGAGCAACTACCTGGCTTCAAACGTTTCGAAAGTTGTTTTGCTTGACTTATCTTACAGACCTCATTGAATTTAAAACAAATTGCTTTTGACTAACAGGAAACGCGCGGCTCTAAAAATTACTTTGACGTGAAATTTTTGCAACCTGGGGAAACTCGTCTTCTCAGTGACCAAAGAAGCTTTTTTGAACAGTTTAAACTGCAGTTGTTGCAACATTGTTGTCGGCTACAACATTCCTGCCACGTATGATGATTCTAAAAAAGCGATTTGGCGATCTGACCCGCAGCATTTTATAATGGAGGAAGGGATTTGCCACATAGATAAAATTTGAGATCACCACGGCAAACAACTCAATGGTTTGGATCACAGGCCCATGAAAATCACCGATATGATGGACAGTCTTGTAAATCATGACTGGAAACCAGGAAATGAGAAAAACAGAACAAATTCTGTAAGTTACTTTTGTTAGTTCACTCTCGCGCCGACGCTGCAGGGAATTCAAACGCGGGAGAGGAGAGCTGCGAAGCTTTCTAACAACCCGGAAGCTTGTGATAACGATTACTATCACTGTTACTACGTTGGGAGTGATGCCTAAAACGCTGGTGTAGACTTCCAAGGCTTGGTTGCGAGACGTTAAGTTAATATGTTGAGAGCTGTAAGGATCAAGCCTTGAGCAGCCGAAAGTTACTTCGTTCACCATTACTCCATGGACAAAAGCCAGAAGTAATGCTACAATCCAAACGACAAAAATCACTTTTTTGACATTGAAAGGTGTCAAACGTCGCTTTAAGGGACGAATAACACAATCTTGTCGATCGATCGACATCAACGTCAAAGTTGAAGCGTTAATCGCTGTTAATCCCATAGACGAGGAAAAACCAGTTTTGCAGATCATGTCCAGGGAAACTTTCCACTGTCGTTGACTTGGAAAATAGGTCACAATTGTCATTCCCAAGATGACAGGCATTGTTAATAGCGAAGAAAGAAGACCAGTTAATGAAAGGCTCGCTAATAAAAAATGGGGAACTTTTCGCAAGTCACGTCGCCAGTTAAGAAGGATACAGACTACAACGTTCCCGACAGTTCCCGCCAAAATCCCGATTATCAGCAGTGTGACGGCAGAGACAGCAACTTCGCGCGAAGGCGTCAAGGTGAAGCCATGCCGGGCAAAAGTTGAGCGATTCATTCTGGAAGTTTTAAAACCGCCGTGTTATTGCGGACACCACTGACTTTGAATCGAATGTGGGTTGATTTTCAAGCTTGTCTCACAGTTGAAAAAAAAATGAAATAAAAGTATGATCAAAATCTGATGTGTTCTCTTCGAATTCTAATTTTTATGTCGGTCATTACTTAATGCTCTTCGTCTTATTTAAGTGATGGAAGAATCGGTTAAAACCTCTTTCTTTTCGCTGTTTAATTGTCTTTGGTCCCTTAAAATCCGGAATAGTACCAATGTTGGATGTCATTAACCATTGTTAATTTCAAGTATTTCACCTGAAGGTACTGATTTACCTAACAATTCTGCCAAATTAAACGTGTTGAATAGTGTATGGAAAGTGCCTTCGAGAGTCCGCGGTGTTAATTTTTTTAATCTTATCATAGATACACCTGTCAATTCTTTCAGTTGAACATTTGCTGAAAAGTGTACTGAAAGTACCTTTGAGAGAGAGTTAAAAGGAAAGTTAAGAAAGAAACACTTTACAAATACGTTTCTAATGGATTAATTACCGTTAAGTTGTCACTTTAACGCGCAATTATTTTAAATAGAGTAAGTGCTGAATATGCATATGGCAGAAAGTTCCTTGGAGAAAGCCGCCCTCCAAAGAAAATCTTAAGAAAGCCGTCGATCGTAACAAATGGATATTTTACGGTTTCGTTTTTCTTACAGTGTCTTACAGTATTTCCCTATTGTTTTGCCGTTCGGCGTACATGCAACATCTGATTTGGATGCAAAATTTTCTTCCCAGGTTATGATAATAAAAAGTTTCCGAGTCTTGCGTCCAACCGGGACCCCATACCCCGCTCCTCGGCCCCGTATTTTCTACCTAACTGCACACAATAAATGTTGCGTTTATAAATGCAAGCCATGGGGGCAACATTTTGGAAACATTTTAATGGCTATGTTTATGTGCCACCCGTCCTATTCACCCCAGAAATGGGACACAAGACTTGACTACCGAAGTTTGACCGCATGTTGGTGCTCCAAGACCGTTAGTACGGTTGCATACCATTCACACACCATTTCAGAAAGGAAGGCCAGTGTTTCACTGGGTTTCCAAACACGAGAAAACAGATAAAAGCACGAGGCCACAGGCCGGGTGGGCGTTACTGAGGAAAGAGGTTGATTCAGTCCATGTAATCTCTGAATCATGATCACAAGGTGTTTACATCGTCAACCACATTCCCACGATCCTAACCCCGGTCCGTGACGTCGCTATTCAAGGTAGAGTCCAATACCCACCCGTTTTTCAAAAGTGGACTGAACATGCTAAACTCAAGTCGTTTGCATCTTCCTCTGTCTTCTCCATTTAGTGGGACGGCGGGCAAAACATACAAAGTTTCCCTTGCCCTCACTGATCACTGATTTCTTGGAACCAAGCTATTTATATTACAAATTAGGGGAGCAGGGATGGCGCAGTGGTGAGAACACTCGCCTTCCGCCAATGTGGCCCGGGTTCGATTCCCGGTCCCATGTGGGTTGAGTTTGTTGTTGGTTCTCGTCCTTGCTCCGAGGGTTTTTCTCCGGATAGTCCGGTTTTCCTTCCTCCATAAAAACCAACATTTCCAAATTCCAATTCGACCTGGACGTAGGGCCATAAGGGAGACTACAGTTTGACTGTAATTATGCACCCTATTGAAATAAAGTGTTTATTAATGTTCATACAAAAAAAAAATAAATAAATAAAAAATAAAAATCGCCGATCCTAGTCCCCTCGGTAGCTTTGCCTTTTCCTTGATTAAAAATTAAACAATTAATTTACGGTCAATTATCGTTGGCTTCCCCCCACGAACGTTGCGTGACGACCGAAATAACAGCCGATCTAACGCTGATCTGGTAGAGATTATATAAAATCGACATTATCTTTGACCAGCTGAACGATGGTTTCTGCTAAGGATGTTGTTTACAGTGTCAAAATTTAGTCATCAACTCAATATAAGTTGCCAATATCAATGAATCAATAAAACTGTCATGTCACAAGTTTCAAACGCGTGCTTCTCTGCATCCCGGGGGGGGGGGGTACTCGGAAAAATTTTGATGGGAGTGTGCCGCTGGGACTCTGAAACCCTTAACCTATACCAGACCAACCCTATTCTAGACTAGATGCCAAAAATCCGTACCCTACCAGACTAGCTATTTTCGAGCTATCCATCAGAAATATAACCACACAGTGCTTTTAATGGAAAACCATCTCTCGATCAACAATATTGTCACGATTTCATTTATATTTTATATTTCCGAGTTTTTCAAACCCATTAATTAATTCGATTAAATTTTCACACCACCCATTAGTTTCCCGGTAATTGATACCCTATCCTAGACCAAGACTCCCTGATTTCTATACCCTATCCCAGACCAAACTGGTTGAAAACCATACCCTTCACAGCGGCACATACCTATATAGGTTATATATGGGAGTACCCCCCCGGGCTCTGCATACATCTTTAACACGTGTACACGTAGATGCGTTTACTAATAATATTCCAGATGGCGTCTGCGTATTTTCCCGCTTTCTTCTTCCAATCCACAGTTTTTGTACACCGCTTATTACAGCCATAGTGGCTGTGATAGCCGTAAAGGTTGCAGTATCCACAAATTGGTACAAGAGGATTATTGCCAAAATCGAGACCAAATGTCAAAGTTTATCCAAAGATGTCTTCGCTCCATTGAAACGAACGATTTTCGCTGATCTCAGCGAACGCCTGAAGGAAGTGAACGGCGATGTTTTGGAAATAGGCATCGGTGCGGGAGAAAACTTTCTCTATTATCCTCAAGGTACGTCGCTTATAGCTGTTGATCCCAACCCACACGTCGAAAAACTCCCGAGAGAAAACTTGGAGAAAATTGGTGACAGAGTCCACTTGAAGAAGTTTGTTGTAGCCTCGGCGGAGGACATGAACTACACATCAGGGAAACTCGGTGTGGAGGATAATTCTGTGGCTGCTGTTGTTTGTACGTTTGTGTTGTGTTCGCTTACTGACGAACAAACGACGAAAACTCTTCAAGAAGTGAGAAGAGTCTTGCTGCCTGTAAGTAAATTACTAAAGGTGCATTCTATTTTTTTTCCTCCCTCCCCACCCATCATCACTAAGATAAGGCGATGGACACGCAAAATTTTTGTTTACCCCTTTTATAATAATAATAATAATAATAATAATTATAATAATAATAATGATCATAATTATTATTATTGTTATTATTATTAAGAAATAAATCTTTATTCAAATCAGTTCAAAGGAGACTTACAATAGTTAAAAAAAAGAAACGTTAGGAATATGTCGAGGAAAAAAACATCTATATTTATAAAAAAAGGCACTACTATATCCGCTCTCTATTTAAAATTCTAAATTTTGCAAGGTATAAATCTCATAAAAACTGTCAGAGAAAAAGAAGCACTGTAATTCAATTAAACTCAGCAAAGTCCATTCAAGGTCTGTGTCCTGAAAAAAAAGTTATGTGTATATATAAGCAACGTTTAGTCGACCTGTGCCATTCCTCTTTCCACTGTGAAGTCCGTGTCCTGTAAATTCGTGTCAGTTCTCCTTATTGCCCGTGATCCTCTAAGGCATAGAAGGGCTGATCTCAAGATTGCGAAGGAGACCTTTGTCCGGATCCACGATATGGTTGTGGCGAACTCTTCCCCTTTCTTGTCAGCAAGGAGTTCTGTGAGTCTGCTATGGTATCTTCTGCACTCTTCCGCCATTCCACCTGCGGTAGTGAATACTAAAGGCGTAAAGGTGGCTTGTTCAACTTCCATCACTCTGTTAGCATACATACGTTTCTTCTCGTTTTCGTGCTGGCGATATATTCGCTTAGGGCTGGGGTCTTTATTATAATAATAATAATAATAATAATAATAATAATAATAATAATAATAATAGTAATAACATTATTATTATTATTATTATTTTCAGTTAACCTCTTCAAAGGTGACATTACAGTGACCCCATTCAGAAAAATTATCTCATCAGTGGAATACAGGGGACCCTTGGCAGATGTGGCACACAATTGACTTTTTTGAAGTATTTTTGAAACAAAATTTACTTTGACAGGTCGGCATCATTGCTGTCTGCATGTCCAACAGATTCTGTGACCCAGTAGCTTTGTTTTGGAGTTTACAAGCTCATTTGGCCACTTTTGGTAGTCTGTTTCATCTGCGATAACTTTTCAAAAATATATTCACATTTATATTTTTCAGGGTGGAAGATTTTACTTTCTCGAGCACGTAGCAGGTTGGTATTACAGTGTATTCTGTAGCCAATTATAGACCCCATGTTAGTCACTTGTGGGCAAATATACCCCAAATCCCTACTTGCCGGAATTTACTTTCCCCTAAAATTCCGCAAATGTGCGACCCCATTCTAGTAACTCTATTAGGTCCTATTGAAAATGCAACCCCATTATAGTCAATCCAGTCTTGAAAATGCGACCCCATCCAGTGGCACATCCCCATTAGCCTATTACTAGGAAGTACACCCCCCCGGGTATTTAAGGTTATTAGTCAATAGCACTTCATGGCATTCTTGAATCTGGATCTATGGTGGAGTGCATGAGGGGACTTGTCACAATGAGTCCCGGGGTGAGGGGGAGGGGGTACTCCCTATAGTGGGCGATATATGGGTAGGCTCCACCCGAAAGGGTCACCTGCTGCATATAGTATACTAAAGGGCAGGGAAAATCGTCATTTTGGTATATGAAAGGGTCACAAAATCCACTGCAAAGTGAATGAGATGGTGGCTAAACCGAAACTGTATTAAAGAGTGCCAAATTTTGGCAGAAATAGCAACACGAAACACATAAAAGCTTGGAGCTTTTGAGTAACTGTGCCAGAAGGACAGAAAGTGCAGGGAAAATGTGGCGATCATAGGAAATGCTGTTTTTTAGCTTATCCTTGAATTATAAAAAGGGGTGCAATTTTGCTCTAGGTACTTATGAAGGGGCAGGGTACCACTGTGGTAAAAATTAGTATGTTAAAATAAAGGGTAAGGGTTTGAGCCCCCGGGCACAGCCTCCCCGTAGAAAACTGAGTACCCTCCCCCCCGCCCCCATCAGACAGTTTGGTCCCTAACACTTGATTCAACCTTGTTTGAATTGATTCAAATTTTTATTGTGCACTCACTTCACTGTTTGTACCCTATTTGTTACCCTCTGCCCAAGACGAAAAAAAAAAGAAATTAATTAATTAATAAATAAACCAGTTTGTCCTTGTATCAAGCCCCCTCATTTGTATGCTCAAGTGACTTGGACCCAGGGACTTTGTGATTGCCCATTTTTAGGCACCATTCAGACTTGTATGAGCCCTGGAATTGGCAGGGGGGGGGGGAGTCTGAGGATTAGCAACCCTAGAGAAAAGGGGGCAAAAAGTCTGTCGGGGGATGATGGGATAGGAAAAGGTAAGTTTTGAAAAAGAGAGCATTATTTTGAGTAACTTTTCAGGGTTTGCATGATCGTGATCAAGGAAAGTCTTCATCATAAATAATGCCTTCTTTTCTGTCCTTTTTTTCCAATAGGGAAACATGGGACTTTTCAATCGCTTGTCCAACATTTTATGACAAAGTCCCTCATATACCCCACCCTGATGAATGGATGTCGGTGCAACAAGAACACACTGTCCTGGATAG
Source organism: Siderastrea siderea (assembly GCA_964030785.1). Classification (NCBI taxonomy): domain Eukaryota; kingdom Metazoa; phylum Cnidaria; class Anthozoa; order Scleractinia; family Rhizangiidae; genus Siderastrea; species Siderastrea siderea. Next base: position 5,068,978 of record OZ034972.1, read on the forward strand.
AGAATGCTGGCTTTAAGATGGTGCAGTCCGAAAAAATCATCCTTAATTTTACCCCAGAAATATTGTCTGGACATCCAAATATTTTCCTTGTTTGGTTTATGAGAATTGGGTCTTTTATTGAGAATCCCTTTCTCTTTGGTTTTGCAGAACAGGGACAATACCTCACTGGGTAGGAAAAAAAACTTTTGTAGCTTGATTTATATTAAAGAGCCAGTGTCACCCAAAGTGCTTTGCGCGGTTGTGTTTTTGTTTTGAAGTTTGGCTGGCGCGTTTGCTGGACGTTTCGCAAATTATACCCTGCCGCACTGGCCTTTCAGCAAGCTGATATTTACAGTAGTAGCCTCTGAAAATAGTAATATCTTCATCGCTAGATGTTACCGGAGAAAACAACTCTAGATCTGACTTTGTAGTCAACGCGTATGGAGCTTTTATAACAACCGATCGATTGATCGATCGATCGATCGATCGATCGATCTCAATGGACGTAAAACCAGAGTAGCCACTTCCACTCGATAAAAAAAATAAGACAAAAACAGGTAGCAAGAACATTGACGACTTCATCGCTAGATGTCACTGGAGAAAACTACTCAAGTTCTGACTTTGCATTCAATGCGTATACATGGATCTATTACAGTCCGATCGATTGATTGCGCGATCGATCGCATCGACCGATGTCGATGGACGCAAAACTAGAATAGCCACTTACACTTTTTGTAAAAATAAAACATAAACAGACAGTGAACACAAGGAATAATTAAGCAGAAAAACACAAGCTCGTGACCATAAGCATAGTTTTGGAGCAAGCCCGTAGCTACTGTTATTTTGTGGTAAATTAACGTTCCTTCTGTTTTCATTCGGCAACGAATGTAGCACTACGTATTTCGGCAAACACAGTGTCAGTACTATTGCTGAAACCCGTAGATGTTTTTCTTTTCCTCCGCTACTGAAACACGGACTTCTTCAGCCGTACAACTTTGGCAGAGCCCGGAAGACTCGGCCTTCGCCTCAACTTTCCTGAACCCTACGAGGCATCCAATTTAAAGATCGCCTTCTCCACCGCGAAAACACTTCAGAATTCGGAAATATACAACGAAATCGATACGGCGACGCTTAATGTCAAGTCAAAATTCACACCAGTGCTTTCGGATCGCTAACAGCAGCGATGGAAGAAGATACAAATCAGACATCACGACAATCAAGAAAATGGCGTATTTTTCATATATGAAAATTGTACCTCGGCGCGCAAAGCACTTTGGGTGACACTGGCTCTTTAAATTAAAGACGCTTTTGTTGGGTACTTACACTTAAATAGTAGAGACAGCTTTTGTCTAGAATATAAATGATTATAAACTTTGCAAAAATTAACCAATAATTTACTATTACCCAGTCTATGTACAGTCTGATATGGACACTATTAGTGTGTCCAAATTACGTAGGCCGGTTCTGCACTTCAGCCTGTGTTAACTTATGTAGGTCGCCGCTCCAATGAATTGAACATCAGCAGTTATTCTCTGATTACCTTTTGTTTATTTTTTTAAATTGTCATTTATTGGTTGTATTTGATTTTTCAAGCTTTTTTCATTTAACAGAATCACCATTATAGTACGCGTAGGCAATCCTTAGCCCTAGCTCCCTCTTCCAAGATAAAAAAATTCAAGAAATATCGCAAATTTTATTCTTATAAAAATACTGAAAAAAAGTATGACTAAAGAATAACTAAATTACCAAATTTAAAAAGACGAGACTTTTCTAAAGAGCGATGTGCAAAGTAAATGAGCAACAAAAACTCAATAACGACACAATCACCTAAAAAGACAGCACCATGCCACTCAAACTTTACACTTCGCCATCAGAGCTTGGGACTAGCGATTTCACACATTTAGTTTACTACACATTGAACTGCACCTCCAAAAATGTTAGCTTGATTGACATCATTGCCATTAGCAACATCGTAATTACGTCATGCATTTCATATATCTCCAATTTTTCCGACATCTAGACCTTAACTTTGACAGCGAACTTTCAATCCTGGCAGGCCATATGTAGGCGATTAGTTTCCGATTGGAAAGTTTTAAATTCTCTGTGAGCGGTAATTTGTCGAAGCAAATGTTTCCGGTACGAACTATAAGGACGTGTTCAGGATGTTATTTCTGTGGGATAGGACTACTTTTCAACAGAGTTTCAGCTCATTTCCTTCATTTGATTTTCTCCGATGTTGCCATGAAAAATGTTCAAGATATGCTCATTTTATTGCAAGTAGTAACAACTTTGTTAGAGGAGCAGCTGTAATTCCAAAACCAGTTGATGGACTTTTTGTTAACGTTTTGATCTGAAGTTCAACGTTTGCTTCATTGTCTCCGCAAATTTTAAATGCATTGCATCATTTAAAGGGGCGAAAAATGTGGGAAACTTTTGTATTCATCCATGGAATGTTTTAGCTCGCCACTTAATGTGATTAAGTGCATCAAAAGAAATCGAAGAAGGAGATCGGCTTGGCTAAACGTTCCAGGAAAGTGGTCATGCTGCATGTATAATATACGGTGAAAACGTCGTTCCGTTTCGTCTGGAAAAAAATGGTCTTGACGAGTAATCTGTTAGCAAAATAACAGGGGGGACTTAAATGTTTTTGAGGGAAAATATATAACTTGAATTCATTTCTCGATAACCAACTTTTTTGGAAAGTTTGTTCACTGCATAGTAAACGTGAGAAGCACCTCAGCCTTTTAAATGTGGGCAGTGTGCCTCTAGTAATACAATCGACCCACATAAAAGTAAATAAATTGAAATAAAAATAAATAAATAAATAAATAAAGACGGAAGTAAAATAACGAAATGTTGCGCACCGCCCTATGCCCGGGATATATGAAAGACAAACAAACAAACAAACAAACAAAAAAAGAAAAAGAAAAAGAAACAACAGCATCATCAACAACAACAGAGTGCATCATGTTTGCGATTTCTGACAGTCAATAGGCCTTTCCGAAAAATACCATAATACTCTTTAATGTGCAGGTTTAGCCTCGTATTCAAGAGGGTCTTGGCACGAGCTGCACGTGTCAAGCATCGACTGTTTAGCAATTTGCATAACACGCACATTTGCATACGAACACCATAGTTCAAACGTTGGCTTGAATGTAGTTTAGTTCCTATGTTTTTTAGTTTTGAAGCCTACTTTACTTTGTTTCAAATCCCAGTTAAGCTTTAAGGTTCCTTTAGTTACTGAACAACCTGTGTTCAAGCGAAAACTGCCTACGCGAACTTTAAATTCCATCCTGCCATTCCAACAAAGGACATTGGAATAATTACACCCAGGTGGGGCTAAGCCTGCACATTAAAGAGTATTGTGGTATTTTTCGGAAAGGCTTGACTTATTGTACGAGATGATCTTGTACAATTTGCCACTTTTCTTGGGGAAAAAGAAAACGGTCAACTGGCACACTCTATAAGCAGCTAGAGACAGCCGTTTCTTACGAACGCACACTGGAGCTCTTTTTCTTGGCAGTAGAATTACAAATAAGCAGTCACTGCGTTCAGATCAACTCACCCGCTAAACCCTCAATCAGGAGCCCACGGGCCTTAGTGCAATTTGTATCCGACTGAACAAACTCAGCGTATTCACTACGGAGGCACAACAGCATTAACCCCACGGAAATTTTACGAAAGTCAGACCAACTGTAACGTTGAATTATTTGGAATTCCGGCTCTTGGCTACAAGTCTAATCATGCTGTTAAAAGAATGACCAAGAAACGTCTCATTAATATTCTTCGGCCAGTAGGTTAAGTTAAGACTACATTGTAATTTTAAGTTTATATTTTTACAGTCAACTCTCGCTACTATGAACACACCGTTATTAAGTACTGGAGCTGGGATCCCGGCAAAGTAGATTTGCTGGAAATAACTCCCGCTTAACAACGGACTCTTCTTCTGCGGACATGAAATCTTGCTCCCTATATGGTGACCGTTATAACGAGAGTTCACTGTTATCTCATCTTCTCCTTTTGATCTTTTTTTCTTTAATTGAAAATAGAGTTTGTTAACTCTGGCTTGTAATTACTATTTTTTCTTAATTTAACTGGTGTAAACAGTTCTTGTTAGCAAGGCCGCATCATCATATGGGAAGCAGGGATGGTGCAATCGCCTCCCACTAATGTGGCCCGGGTTCAATTCCCGGACTCGGCGTCAGAAATGGGTTGAGTTTGTTGTTGGTTCTCGTCCTCGCTCCGAGAGGTTTTTCTCCGGGTACTCCGGTTTTCCTCTCTCCTCAAAAACCAAAATATCCTCCTCAAACTATTTTCCAAATTCCAATTCGATCTTGGTGGTGTCCCCAATTATTATTTTGTGCTAAATACCGTTGACACCTAAGTGAGTCCTAAGTAAAGTGATTTATTATATATATATTTTGCCTTTTTTGCACTGTGTCTAAATAAATGTTGTTCAGTGTTACTGCTGTTATTACTGATTTTCACAACTCGCTGGTTTGACAACCTTCCACCAGTTAAAAGGATATAAATGCTTCATCATTTCTATCCCCTCTCTAGGAACAGAAACGTTAAGCGAGCCAAATCTGACCTCAGGCAGCGGTTGCTACACAAGTCTGGCAGGGAAAGAATGATACAGTCGATAGTTGATGTATAAAATCCACATTTCGTAACCAGAGCGCATCATTGTACCGCGATAATTATAAAAAACGAAGATTTCAACACTTCCTTGAATTCTAAACGAACTGCTCTCTTAAAGTCTGTCTTCCTAAATAACGTTTTGGAATTTTTAATTACGCATTGCACACATGTTAACATCCGGGAGTGGCATTGCACCGGGGCTGAAAAAAATAAGGAGAAACAAGCTCAGCAAACGAATATTTTTATTATGAGAAGGAACTATAAACACAGGAGAGGATAAAAACGCAGCGTGTATAAATATTCGCAGCACGTGAATAACCGTGAAATAGACTGAAACTGTTGCTCGTTGAAAGTTAATAACGACTGAAACTTAACCGAGATTCAGCCTTCTTATCTAATAGCAGAAATGTTTATTCAGCCTAAAACTTGCTGGAACATCAAAAAGAATAATTATTCTAACGGCAATCAACTTGAAAGAAAAATCCGTAAGGGCAGTTTAGAAATATTTCAATTTATGCAAATTACGAACTGTTTGACTGATTTGTGCTGCATTTTAGCAGTTTTTAAATATAAATATCTTAAAATCGCAGCCACCTAGGAAGCTCAATCTAAACTAAGAATGTTTTGCTATCATAAAAGATCTTTCAACTGAAAAGAGAAAGTGTTAAGTTTTATCCTTATTAAAATATTGGAGAAAATTGCAGGAATGACCAAAATCAGCCTGTAAAAATGAATCATGATTTACTTAAAAACGGTCTTACAGATTTTTCTCTAATTGTGCCAACAAGTTGTGTAGGTTGAGTAGTTCAAACAGTTCAAGTTTCGTCACAAAATGTCTGACTAGTTTTCGAGATATTCGACATTATTTAAAATGAGGGGCTGTCCATAACTGTTGCTATGGTGACAGTTGTTGCTAGGAAACCAATGAAAAAATAAACTTTGGTCATATGTTGAAAAGGTGGTGTAGTATCAAGGAAATCGAAGTTTATCTTGTATGCGAAATTTTGATTTCAAAAGATACACTCCAAGGCCAAAAAAACTGTTGCGAGCCTCCTTAAATGAAAGATGTACTGAGCATTCTCGTGTAGTGAGCAGACCTTCCTGTGGTGCTCGGTGTATAATGCTCGACAAGGTGGTCCTAATTAACTTTTGAGTGGGTGAATTACTAAAGTGTGACCGTTCAATTGAAAGCTGTTGAAAAGTACTTTTCTGTAGTACTGTTTATGATGCAGTACGTAAAAAGGAAATGCTTATCAAGAGAGCAAAAGGGGCTGTTCCACAGAAAGGCTCTTCAACTGCCCTCCATCTGCTGGCTGGAAACAACAATATTGTAGTCCTCTTGGTTGTGCCGGAACAGGATTGCAGCCCTCTTGGTTGGGCAGTATTGTAACCCCTGGGCCAGGCAGGTGGCAATATACTGTTGTGATTTGCCATCACTGTTGAAAAGTTGCCATTGCCTTAATCTCTTAAGCTCTATCAAAGCGTCATTAGGAGATAGAAAGGATCTATAGCTGCGTTGATAATTTTAGAGGCATTTTACAGTCAATTGGTTTCTATTTATATATAGTGCAGACTGCATAGTACAAACACTAAACTGAAAAGAGCCCTAAATTTCTTGAGTTAAAAACGTGTGTTGGCGAAAAGTGGACTCTAAAATTGTAGAATCTTTAAAGTTCTAGAATAGCTAGTGCTAAAAAAGCGCCAACAGTTCTAAAAATTCTAAAGTTTAAACACATAATGACAAGTTCCAAAACTTTACATTCCAGAATAGGGAGATTTAGATGGCTCTAATGGGCGGCCACTTTAATAATAATAATAATAATAATAATAATAATAATAATAATAATAATAATAATAATAATAATAATAATAATAATAATAACTGATTTCAAATTCACGACGACCTCTTCTAGTTAAGAACAATTATAGAATCATCCTACATAATTCACAATAAAATTAGTCTCAGTGAACTTTTATGATGACATTAAATACACCAACCCTTGTTACATTTGGGGAGAGATTTCAGAATACCTGACCACTTCATTTACATGTGTCGGAACGTTTATTTGGTTTACCAATGCTGAGCAAATGTTGAAACAAATTTATGTTGAAACTCCTTCATCGGGCCTTTATCAATCGGAAGTTATATGGCATCGTATTTTCCACTTAACTTCACGCCTCGGTTAGCTCATGCTCCTTGCGGGCTCTTTGTTTAATATTTGCTTTAGTAACAATGCTGAATTAAGATTTGTCAGTTGTTGTTGTAAAGTGGATGTGACTGCAAGGGAGCAAGGCGTGCTAACAAGAAACATTTTTAGAAAACGAAAAGGGCATAGCCTGATTTAAAGGCAAACTAGCATTAATTTGCAGGTTGGTTTGAAGAGAAAGAAACTATAATTCTCTCGTTTCACACTGGAGACACTTCGAATTGACGCATCCAAGTACACGTGAGACTGAGTGTGCGATCTTATGCTAACTGAAAGTTTGTTTGATGACAATAACAACTTCGACAATAGATTAACTTTCTTTTCGTTCTTTTCAAAACCCTGTTACCTTGACCTGAGAAAAAGATAAGGATAAGACATCGTATAAAGATCAAAAAGTCCTGCGGCCAAGACCCTGTTACATGACCTGAGAAAAAGATAAGGATAAGACATCGTATAAAGATCAAAAAGTCCTGCGGCCAAGACCGTGGCAGGTACAATAAAATGCTACTGAAAACATCATTGACGGACTTGATAATCTTACTACTTACTGTAACATATTTTAAATTGTCGTTATATATTTTTATTGTAAATAATTTGTTCACGTAATTCAGTCATTTGACTGCAAAGTGTATTTTATTAATAAACGGTCTATCTACTTTTGGCTGAAGGTGGAATTAACATGGTCTAACTTCCCATGCCGCTCATATGTTATGGTTATTGCTTCGAAGAATCTATATCAGTTCTTCCGTTCATCATCTCATCTTTTGTTGTATCAAAGAAGCAAGTTCTCAAACTGAAAACCTGCCAGTGAACCAGGGATGTTTAAGTTCCCCGCAGTGTACACGGAACCGAATGCAAATTCGTTGTAACGCAGTGATGATGTTGATTCACGCACGACAGGTTATTATCATTTTTTGGCGCTTGTAATTAGTTTCGCGCTATTAAGTACCTTATTGGTACTTAATTTCGCGATTTTAGCGAGACAGTATTTCGCGGGGTTTTATTTGCGCGATTTCAATAGGCAAATATGAAAAAAGGGCAAAAGAAGTAGTTAAAAAGGGCGAGGATTTTTATTCGAGGGTCTTTAATTTCGCAATTTTTTTACAATGGCGAAAAACACGAAATTAAAGACCCACAAAATTAAGTACCAATAAGGTACACACTCTAAGGTAAGATGTGGTAAGATCCGGGTATCTGCATGTGCTGTGGGTCCCTATATGTAGGCTATATGTTCATAAAAAGTTATTAAGCACTAGATAAAACCTGCGTCTAAAAGATTGTTACTAAAAATAATTTACAATTTAAATAAAACTACCGACTGGGAACTCCAAGCAGTATCTCTTATTAGTTTATTTCATTCTTATTCATTTATTCTATTCAAATGTCTCTTTGGTTGCTATCACAGCCACGAGAGATAAATGGAAAACGAAGCAGTGTTTATCTTAGGGCGCGTTTTCTTGGTCTCTTCCGGAACGAGAATAGGCAGAATGGGAATGATCAGAAAATGGACTGAAAAAATGTTGTTGCTTATTATGCTGTACAAGGTGGCTCTAGCTTTCGAATCTGTGGATGGATCCCTAAAGTGTGAAAACGAAAAACAAATTGTTGAGAATTGATTTGTCGTTGTTCTGTATATTATGTTTTACAAATTGGTTCTCGGTAACTTTTGTATTTGGCAAATTCCTTTAGGATAACCATTTGAGCAGTTCTTAGTTTTAATCTTTTAATCTTATGATGGTGTACGTGTTCGTTTGTTTTTGGTCAGTTTTCCTTTGGAGAGATGCCATTTTTCTTTCAAAATTCACAATTTTGTAGTTACTGTTTGGGCAAATGTTCGCAACAAATCACAGTCAGTCGCTCGTTTATACACCATCAATGTTTGAGATTATCCAAAGCAAAAACAAACCGACCAACCAGCAAACAAGCAAAAGAGAAAAAGAACGTTTCTACTCTCTTAATTTTTATTGACAACCAGTTTAAAAAGTTTGCATATTTCCAGAACTTACCTTAGTTTCTTTAGTTTTGCCAACAGTTCCAGTTAACCCCTTTCTTTTCAGTTTTAGAAAAAAACCATAACGTTTCGATGCTTTCGATTCTTATCAATGACTAATTTGAAATGAAAGCTTTCATTTCTAGAACTTTCTTTTAGCTTAAATCCCTTTATTTTTCCCAAAACGTTCTAGTCAAGCCGTTATTTTTTAGATTAAGTACAATGCTTCCTATGCTCTCAAATATTTTTGTTATTATTAATATAACCAGATTATCAAGTCTGCAAATCTCCAGGACCGTTTTCTTAGCTTGAACGCTTTCACTTTTCCCTAGCAGTTCCATTAAACCCTTATTTTTTTAGTTTTACTGGCACCAATTGTTCTTTAACTAACTCAAAGCTAGTAGTTTTATCCTGATCGGTCGGTTTCATGGGTCCAGTACTTTGTCATCAGCTGAAACAAAAACAGAAAGATCATTAAGGCTTACAGTATTGTCCACTGGTTGTGGTCACAATAGACTTTATGGGCCACTGATCATGATTTCTATCTGTCAAAAAAATAATAACTTGCTATTAACCCCCGCTCGCAAAAATTAGGTCACAAGACGCCCAAAGCGGAAGCGGTACTGCAAGACTCGATTTTACCACATAAATCTTAAAATTGTCAGATCCACAACTTTGCAGTTTAAAAAGCTAACATACTCGAACTTTCTAGGACACTATATTACAAAAAAAAAAAAAAAAAACTCCTCTCAAACAGCTAGGGCCAAAGACATGCGTTGTTGGCAAAAACTGTTTGAGACTCGGTAAGACACTCCCTTACAAATCTCTCAATTTGTACGATTTATAACCGTTTTACGCTTTCCAGGAAAGGATATTTTGTGCTGCTTAATTATTGGCCGTATTTTTACTTGAGGACGTTAAAGCCGTCCAAGACGTTAAAGTCGTCTCATACATCTTACACGTCTAGTATAAATACGGGAAAAAAGGCAGATCCATTAAACGTCAGACGACTTTAATGTCGTTTGTTAAGTGTGTCTGAGCGATGCACTTAACAGACGTCTTAGCTCTCTCAGACGTTAAAGTCGTCTAGTATAAAGACGAGACGCATTAAATGACTTAAATGGCTGACATAAAAGTCGTCTAGACGTCTTAGACGTTTCTAGTATAAATACCGCCATTCACACTAAATGCTTTTGCAAACCGAGAAAACAATGAAACCTGAAGTAGGAGCGGCAGCTCGATGGTGATGATGTGAGGACATTTTTGAACCACATATGGCGACGGCCGGTTTATTGAATAGACTCAGCTCTTTGGTAATGGTCAGTCGGCTTAACATACGAAAGTGCTGTAGAACTTGTGGTACGGGTACTCAAGAGCGGTACTGTCTTATATAAGACGCATGAGCATAGTAGTCTGCTGAATGTTACCTTTGTGTGTTCTTGTCTTTTAATTTACAGTAGTTAAGATATGAACGGCGAAGGGTTGTCAAGTATGGGGTTTCAGTATTTGTCTTGTATAACGCATGCGCAACTGAGTAAAGCAGCTAATAGGATTGAATGCGAAATTGGCTGTGTTGTCTGACCTAGTTAGTGGTTATGGTGAAAATTCTTTTAGTGCAGGAGTTTTCTTATGGGGATTGACTTTTGAGGGATGTAAAAATGTGGGAGTGGAAGGATTTGTGAATGTGAGGAGCATATCACGCTTCTGTGAATGTGATTTGCTTTGAAAGTTGCGTTTTGTATAGCAGCGGTGTAACATTGTGCTGCCTAGTGCGTGAGAGGCAGTTTCCCTTGGCGTTTTATGGCAGTGGATTGTAAGTTTTCTCATTGGGTAAACTGTATTTCGCAGAGGAGAGAAACGATAGCTGTCTTTGCAGCTTATTAGCGCGCTAAGGAACGGTGGCTTATGAAGAGAAGGGATTGGCAGTAGTATGATGATGCAATTAGTGGATTGCACCATCGAGACATCATAGTTCTTGAGAAGGGAGAGAGATGACAGTTTATTTGAGGGGAGAAGTTGGTTTGAATTGCATAAAGACAAAGGAATCGGTCATTAATAAGGAGATCAATTAATAAGGTAGCTGTTACTAGTCTTAAGGATAGAAAATAACTGAATATTATCGAGCGATGCGTGTGGTTTGCGAGTGGTGTTCGCTGTTGCCTTGGTTGGGTTTGAGGTAATTCGTTTACGTTACAAATTCCGAGTCAACTTGTTTGCTTTTGCAAGGGGATTCCCGGGTCAGCAAACCGGATTTAAACATCACGTCATGAGATATGCCTTAACGTGCCCAATACTCTGACAATCTGCTCGAGCTCGTGTTTATCAAGCGTTATATTTTGATTCTACTGCTATGTTCAACGTTTGAGTGAATTTGCCATTTTCAGCAGAAATAAAGGTGATAAGAAAGATAACCTGAGTCATCAGAGTTTAAACATTACGTCATCGAGTAACGCTAACGAGTTTCTGGCATGTCGTTTGTGTTAGAACTGTGCATGGTTTAAATTTGCAAAGCTTAAAATGTGGCTGAGAAACCTTCTCTGATTTTAACTTTAAATCTTAAAAAAAAATTCTGAAGTCTTAAAATTATTGTGGCTTTGCATTTGAATGGTGTAACTAGATTTGGTAGGGATTTTTGTCATCAAGCATTGTTAAAGGAGCTACGTCACGGATAACGCAACTTGAAAAAGCTGGCAATTTTTTTCAAGTTTGTCATTCGTAATCCGTCTTAATCTCCCTCAGTCGTAACCATCCTTGTTTAGTTTTGGTTAATTATTACTTCTTTGGTGTTTTTCTAACTTAGGAAACTATTATTTTGAGGTTTGTGTTAATGAGAAAATAATTTTGTCAGATCAGAAAAATGAACGAAAAAGCCGTGACAAAGTTCCTTTAAGGGATTTAATAGGCAAATCACTTGCTGAGGTGTAATTGGAATTGTAAACTTCTTTGAAGTTAGACTGAAAAGGGCATTTAACGATATAAATATACGCGAAAGTCTGAATGAATGGGTCACTAGTCGCATTATTGACTTGCTTACTAAGCGAATGTAGGCTAATTGACTGGGTGACTAACTTACTGACTAGTGACTACCTGCCTTTGCTCATGGCTGACTAAGTGACCGGCTGACTGCCTAACGGAATGAACCACCAACTAAATGGCCAATTATATTGACTAAAATTACCTGGACATGGTTGAGTGTTACACGGCTGCTGCTCGAATAAGCATCCTTGGCATGATCTACCACCATGTTGAGGAAACGGATTCGAACAAGTACGGGAACGTGTTTGTGTCCCACCACCGCAGCTTAAGGTGCATGCAGAAAACGAAAACCATGAAGACCAACCACCATCAACTACAAGAAAAGCACACGAGTATTTGAGTTGACATGGTTGTAATGTAAGATTGAGTGGAACGGATAAATTGCCTAGCTAGATAAATTTCACTGGACGTGCACAAATACTGTTAGTAGAACTTTTTAAACAAACAGGAAACCGTTTAAAATTATGCCTAACCCTATAAAATGAAGCTATTTTCTCTTAACTCTACCTGTAATTAAGTACACTGGAAAACGAACTCGTGCACCCCTGGTCCCGATCGAAGCAGTAAGGCAATTGCGTTCGAAGCAATTTCGTGATTCAGCTGATAATCCCTGGCAATTTGCCCCGCCGTGGGCTGGAGGAGGGTTAGTGCACGATCGTGTTCGAGTCGATGAGCCGTTGCCACATGTCTTACTGCAGGAAGACCAAGCACTCCAGGAAGTCCACTTTCCGTCTACTGGTGCTGTTCATCCATTCATTCATTCATTCATTCATTCATTCATTCATTCATTCATTCATTCATTCATTCATTCATTCATTCATTCATTCTTTCTTTCATCCATCCATCCATCCATCCATCCATCCATCCATCCGGCGAAAATTTGGAATTCGCTTCCAAATGATCTGAAATGTGAACGGTCGCTCGAATCCTTTAAAAACAAGCTCAAATCTCTCAGCCTCTGTATCGATTTTTAAATACATATATATTTCCTATTTTTAAACAATTGTAATACATGATACTTAAGGTTAGTTAGTTTATCCATCCATCCATCCACCCATCCATTTGCCAACAATTGCGCGAGTTTTTGAAAAACTAGTATTTGAGCAGTTGTATTCCTATTTTAGTGAAAATAATTTCTTGTATGCGCATCAATCAGGATTCAGAGCTCTTCATTCTACCGTTACTACTCTACTCGATATGACAAATGAGTGGTGTTGTAATATTGATAAGGGAATGGTAAGCGGAGTTCTCTTCCTGGATTTGCAAAAAGCTTTTGATACTGTTGACCACGAGATTCTCCTTAAGAAGTTAAGATGGTATGGAGTTGAAACTCCAGCAGTCAGTTTGTTCAGGTCCTATTTGGCAAACAGGAAACAAGTATGTTACGTTAATGGTGTCATGTCAGCAGCAGACTTCGTAACATGTGGGGTACCCCAAGGTTCAATCCTGGGCCCGTTACTCTTTCCGATTTACGTTAACGATATTCCTAAAAGTTTAAATTATGGAGAAGCGAGGTTATTTGCTGATGACACTAATTTAACGTTCTCAGGCTGCAGTTTGCCTTCACTACAAGATAAAATGACCAAAGATCTTAAGGGTATAGCTTCTTGGCTGTCCATCAATAAGCTTACCCTAAACGTGTTAAAAACTGATTTCATGGTCATAAGTTCAAGACAAAGAGTAGCTAGTCTCGAGGGTGAGATAAACCTTTCTTTGTTTCACACTGAATTAGAGAGAGTGCAATCTGTAAAATGCCTAGGTGTCAATATTGATGAATACTTAACGTGGGATAACCACATATTAAGTATAAGGCAGAAAGTCGCCCGCAACTTAAGTATTCTAAAAAAGGTTAAACCTGTATTAAAAGTAGAAAACTTAATTGACATTTACCGGTCAATAATTGAACCTTATTTTACATATTGTTGTATTGTTTGGGACACTATAGGTGAAACACAAATGGCAAATTTGCAAAAACTCCAAAACCGAGCAGCACGCATCATAACTGGTGCCTCTTATCTGAAAAGATCTTGTGATCTTCTTGCAGAATTAGGGTGGTTGAATTTGGAGGTGATGAGACAGCGTCAATAGGCTATCTTGATGTTTAAAGTATTAAACGGCCTGACCCCCCCGTATTTGTCTGAAATGTTTACACATAAGACCTCTTTTCAAAATTATGGACTGCGATCTTCCAAAATGAACCTTGAGCTTCCAAAATGTCGCACAAACTATTACAAAAATAGTTTTGCTTTTCCTGGAGCTAAGCTATGGAATTATTTGCCTCCAAGTGTTAAAGATGAAAGTTCCCTTAAAAGGTTTGTGTGTAAACTGGACTCCTACACTACCGGCACCAGCAATGCCTCAAAGTAATTTCATATCATACTTATAGCGCAGAATATTGTAATTATTTAATTAACTGTAATTAGTTTTACTGAGATAATATCGTGTACGGATTTTATGTAAAACAAATTTTAATATGTTGTATATTTTAATTTGATGAAATTCCGTGGGTAAATAAAAGATTCTATCTATCTATCTATCTATCTATCTATCTATCTATCTATCTATCTATCTATCTATCTATCTATCTATCTATCTATCTATCTATCTATCTATCTATCTATCCATCCATCCATCCATCCACCATCCATCCATCCATCCATCCATCCATCCATCCATCCATCCATTCATCCATCCATCCATCCATCCATCCATCCATCCACCCATCAGTTCCTTTTCCCCGTGTGGGGAGTAGGGTTGGTGAGAGAAACAATTGAATATCATAGATCCAATCACTGAGATATTCGTAGTTACAAGACATATAAAGTTTATATTCAAGAAACTTTCCAGAAAAAAATAAAAATTAGAGAATGCTACCAAATTTACCTCGCATGAAATTCCCTAACTCTTTCACTCACCAGGGTGCCAAAGTCAAAGTTCTAAAATAAGTTCAGGCCTCGAAACCGAAGGAAAGCTACACCTTGTTGTTTTTATATGTGTGGTTAAACAGTTGACTGTTGATGTTTATCTAAAAACTTAACAGAAGTTTAAAAGACAGTGTTACAGCAGGAGATTACATGCTCAATAACGTTCACATAAATGGACAGTCTATAAAAATATTCACAGATTCAAAAGATAGAACAACGTAGCCCTGTTCAACATAAGAACAGCACCATAGAAAGGACTGAACGATGATATTTATTTGAATTTCAAACTTTACATTGTGCATGATCTATGATAAAGTCATACCTAAGCCGCTGCTTAAAATATGTAGCCCTTTAAGCCCCAGTATTAGCATGCATTTTATCCTCACTGTTTTATTAGATATTCCTTATGTTACTGTTTAGGAGAATTTACATGCAAATCAGAACATCTTTTCTTTGATGAACATTTCCTTTATTCTCATGACCTGTATGTTTGATCAAGTAGTGATATTAAAAAAAATGTAAATTGATGATTATAGTGTTCAACGCGCTTAGCTATCCTTGGTACTGCCTTACGACAGACCAGCTATTTCACAGGCGTGCCACTCAAACAAATGAAACAAATATTGTAAATGAAACGTAACATGTTTTAAGAATCCCAACTGGCGGGAGGCAAACCAGTTGGCTATTTACAAGCGCAGCCGAAGGATTTATAACTCGGGACTGCCGTGAAACAAATCCATGAAGTGCTCAGAGTGGGATTCGAACCCGGGACCCACGGACTCGAAGTCCAACACCCTAACCACTCTGCCACCCTGAGAATAATTTATATGCTTGTCACTGTTGGGGCTTAAAGGGTCAATGACTTAATCGAAGGGTCAGTTAAATGAAAAAAAGGAAAAAATAATATTAAGGCTTTGAAAAAACGTACTTGTACAGCCTTCCATGCACATCATGTCCTCTCTTGCATGCCCGCTGCATGCCCGCCCACCAAACGCCGGCGCAGGGTTTGAGCACGTCCTGAAACGGCTCTTGATACCTTGACAAGGCTTACTGCATGCGCTATAGGGAGACCATGCTGACCATTGTCCATCCACCGGAGCTGGCACGTCTACAGGTATAAAAGCGATTATTACAGAGGCTAAAATTAATGGGTGTAATTGGACATTACCTATTGGACTCTAGAGAGACACAAACTATTACATGCTCTAACAGATCACCCAGTTAGATGTCAGACCTACTTTTGACCTATCCCGCTGTGTTAATAGTGCCCCATCTGACCTTGAGGTCTCTGATATCGATCACATATCGCCTAGTCCAAACAGGTACTTTGTGGTGTTCTTTGGGTGTAATAGTTCAATTTTGACTCAAATTGAATAACGAGGTCAACTGATTGTAAAAGTGAATTTTATTTTGAAATTGGAAGTCTAGTGCTAGTTCCCATAATCATACAACCAGCTATGTTAAAAAACTAATAAACAGTCTTAAATGGCCGTATCTATGCCAAAGACGTCTAATACATCTAGACGTCTTTAACTTTTAATTCGTCTCGTCTTTATACTAAACGGCTTTGACGTCTGAGACAGCTAAGGCGTTACTTTGTTAAGTGCGTTCCTCAGACACACTTAACAACGACGTTAAAGTCGTCTGACATTTAATGGCCTGCGTTGTTTTCTGTATTTATACTAGAGGTTTGAGACGTCGGTGATGACTTTAACGTCCTAAACGGCTTTAATGTCCTCTAGTATAAACACGGCCAATAATTGGTCACACGGTAGCATGTTTATATCGACTTAAGTACTGAGTTTGGTAAGGAATGATCTCGGGCCAAAGCAAGCCAAATAAGTATAGTACATGTTCACTTACGCGTTTCACACAGATTTCCAGTTAACCCGGTTGCACACCGACACCTAAATCCATCGCCTTGTTCAAGTGGTAAAGGGATTATGCGTGACGCGCGATTTGAGCAAAAATTAGCGCGTGACACATGACAGGCTTTGATCGCTTCAGGATTTGTTATGTAAATTAGCTGGAGGGGGATTGAATCCCCCCTCAGTTAATATTAACAGTAACTTAACGCCATGATTTGTCACCTTAACGATTCATAAGAATGAAACGAGGTGTTAGCTTCTTGCTGCAAAATATGACGATGTTGACAGATAATTACAATTTATTGAGACCTGTTGACAAACAGAGAAGAGAAAAAAAAAGGAAAAATGAAGCGCGCAATATAATCTTCTATAGGGCCTAATTTTAGCAGCGTTCTTTATATTTCCTCTTATTTACTTTATTTGGTCGTCCGCTAAAAACTTTTCTTGCTCTGCGGTTACCGCGGGCCTGTTTAACCGAACGGAAATAGACGGAGTCTGGCCGGTCGTCTGGCCGCAGGTCACGCGTGGGTAATTTTTCGCATAAGATCGAGAAATTTGTTCGCTTTTAACATCCTTTGCCAGGCACTTTTTTGCCCTACAACGTGAAAGCCAGCGTGGATCAAGTGTTCGTTAGAAATTTCTTGGCTTTGAACGACCTTTCGAGCTTGGTTTTACAGAACAGATCCCCAAAATATTGAAGGACAATTCGGACCACTTTCAGGCTTTTTGAAAAACACTTTTCGAAAGCGAACGAGCCAAAAAAAAACCGGAAATGTATTTCAGACCGAAAAGTTTCAGGACTATTTTTGAGAAACGAACACCAGTTTATTCCTTCGCGGCTCCGCTTTTAGGCTTGGCTAAATCTATATATTACACATATGTAAAAAGCTCACAAACTTTAGAGCTAGTTTTCTAACTCAAGCGTCACCGAAGTGCATGAGGGTTGCCGGAATACCTGGGTGCGAAAACTGTTTTGCTACAGAGTTTATAAGAATGTTTGGACGGTGTTTCTTTCTTTGTTTTCAATCTCGATGGTCTCAAGTTAGCGAAAGAAATATAAGGGTTCTCAAATAACTATAAGCGAAGCAGTTTTGAGTTTAAAGCTATTTTATCCGGTAAGTAATGTGTGTTCCTCAAAGTGCTTGAATTTTTTCGCGGCTGCTAAAACCTACGCGACATTTCTTCGATAAGTTTATTACAAGTGCTTCGAAGCTCCCCAGATCCTTTCTTTCGGGTAATCTCAGTAAAATGCCGGTGAAATGTCAGTGTAAATTTTTGACCAGAGTAATATTTTTATTTAGTGGCAGTTCATGTTATTTGTTAACATCCGAACGCGATGAAGATAACCCATTTAAACAGTCGAATAATTTTTATTTTGTTTTTGTAAATGAGCGCCGTTTCAAGTTCATTCAAGCGAACAGCCAATGATCCAAGGAGAATTGACAAGCCTTGACAGTTAATGACAGGATATGGAAACATTACAAACACCAAGCAACACGGTTAGTGAGTAAAATGTGTTCAGTTTGATGCCCGAAAAAAAAAATAATCAAGCTGTGCTCAGCCTCTAGAATGACCAGTTTCGAGCTTGGTTTTACAGAACAGATCCCCAAAATATTGGAGGACAATTCGGAACACTTTCAGGCTTTTTGAGAAACACTTTTCGAAAGCGAACGAGCCAAAAAAAGCCCCGAAATATATTTCAGACCGAAAAGTTTCAGGACTATTTTTGAGAAACGAACACCAGTTTATTCCTTCACGGCTCCGCTTTTAGGCTTGGCTAAATCTATATATTAGTATTAATTTTAAAGCCGTATACGAACCGATCAACGTTTTCGTTGTTTGCAAGAAAGTATGACGTCTGTATTTTCTTAAATCTAACTTTTAGGGAATAATAAGAAATACAAGAAACATCAATGATATTAAAAATATATATATATAAGTAAATTATTAATGAATCACTCATTCAAAGAATAAAAATGAAAGACATGTTCAAAGGAAGCTATAGTTAAAATATTTCTCTTACCGGGGGCATTTCCTTGTACTTTTATGTTAAAACATGTTAGTAAAAGAAAAGTGGTGACCGTGGAATCATATGCCTTCTCCATTGCTGGCAGTTTATGAAATGAAACGTCTACAAACCAGCCGCTCGATTTTAGGACCAAAGAGACGTTTATCGCCGCGTTCTTCAAATATTTGTGGGTGATTAGAATGTGACTTTGCCTATTTTACCTCCATTTTGCACCCAAAATTGGAGGCGTTTTTTCTGGTGTAGCCAGTGGCGTTCCTGCCTTTACGGGAAATACGCAAGTACGTACCAGACCTTTTCCGCCCTTAATATGATTTTTCTTTATTTGTCGGATTATAATACAGAAGAAAAGCAAATTAAAAATTCCATATAGATGAGGTCGTAAGGTAAAGATGCGCAATTTTTCAATATCGGCATTTTCTTCAACGTGCGATATAGCCACTTGTGTGTATTGAGCTCATGTCAGCACCATTTACGTCGTTTCCGTCCTCACGTATTCTAATTTTTTGTTCACATAAGCCACACCATGTAAACCCATCAGACCGTTAAATTTTGGAAGCAACAAAAAATTGCTAATTTGCGCTCTAAAAACCTGATATATAAATAACCATTTTCCTTTCTCTGATAACATGTGTATATGGTATACATGTATATGCACCTGGATTGTGGAAAAGAGAATCCCTAATTTTACACCGGAAGTCCGCTCTAATAATAGAAATTTACGGACTGCGGTTTGTATTTGAGAATCAAGCAACTGAAAAATAGTCAAACAAAAACTAAAAAAAAAAAAATTCAACAATATTTCTACATTACTGTTAAGAAAACATTGAAATATTTGACTGTCATAGGCCACAGACATACAGGGAAGAGAGAGTGATAGCCGCCGATCTCGGACAGGCTATAGAAGCTGAGGCTAAATGACAGGCTTTGATCACTTCAGGATTTGTTATGTAAATTAGCTGGAGGAGGATTGAATCCCCCCTCAGTTAATATTAACAGTAACTTAACGCCATGATTTGTCACCTTAACGATTCATAAGAATGAAACGAGGTGTTAGCTTCTTGCTGCAAAATATGACGATGTTGACAGATAATTACAATTTATTGAGACCTGTTGACAAACAGAGAAGAGAAAAAAAAAGGAAAAATGAAGCGCGCAATATAATCTTCTATAGGGCCTAATTTTAGCAGCGTTCTTTATATTTCCTCTTATTTACTTTATTTGGTCGTCCGCTAAAAACTTTTCTTGCTCTGCGGTTACCGCGGGCCTGTTTAACCGAACGGAAATAGACGGAGTCTGGCCGGTCGTCTGGCCGCAGGTCACGCGTGGGTAATTTTTCGCATAAGATCGAGAAATTTGTTCGCTTTTAACATCCTTTGCCAGGCACTTTTTTGCCCTACAACGTGAAAGCCAGCGTGGATCAAGTGTTCGTTAGAAATTTCTTGGCTTTGAACGACCTTTCGAGCTTGGTTTTACAGAACAGATCCCCAAAATATTGAAGGACAATTCGGACCACTTTCAGGCTTTTTGAAAAACACTTTTCGAAAGCGAACGAGCCAAAAAAAACCGGAAATGTATTTCAGACCGAAAAGTTTCAGGACTATTTTTGAGAAACGAACACCAGTTTATTCCTTCGCGGCTCCGCTTTTAGGCTTGGCTAAATCTATATATTACACATATGTAAAAAGCTCACAAACTTTAGAGCTAGTTTTCTAACTCAAGCGTCACCGAAGTGCATGAGGGTTGCCGGAATACCTGGGTGCGAAAACTGTTTTGCTACAGAGTTTATAAGAATGTTTGGACGGTGTTTCTTTCTTTGTTTTCAATCTCGATGGTCTCAAGCTAGAGAAAGAAATATAAGGGTTCTCAAATAACTATAAGCGAAGCAGTTTTGAGTTTAAAGCTATTTTATCCGGTAAGTAATGTGTGTTCCTCAAAGTGCTTGAATTTTTTCGCGGCTGCTAAAACCTACGCGACATTTCTTCGATAAGTTTATTACAAGTGCTTCGAAGCTCCCCAGATCCTTTCTTTCGGGTAATCTCAGTAAAATACCGGTGAAATGTCAGTGTAAATTTTTGACCAGAGTAATATTTTTATTTAGTGGCAGTTCATGTTATTTGTTGACATCCGAACGCGATGAAGATAACCCATTTAAACAGTCGAATAATTTTTATTTTGTTTTTGTAAATGAGCGCCGTTTCAAGTTCATTCAAGCGAACAGCCAATAATCCAAGGAGAATTGACAAGCCTTGACAGTTAATGACAGGATATGGAAACATTACAAACACCAAGCAACACGGTTAGTGAGTAAAATGTGTTCAGTTTGATGCCCGAAAAAAAAAATAATCAAGCTGTGCTCAGCCTCTAGAATGACCAGTTTCGAGCTTGGTTTTACAGAACAGATCCCCAAAATATTGGAGGACAATTCGGAACACTTTCAGGCTTTTTGAGAAACACTTTTCGAAAGCGAACGAGCCAAAAAAAGCCCCGAAATATATTTCAGACCGAAAAGTTTCAGGACTATTTTTGAGAAACGAACACCAGTTTATTCCTTCACGGCTCCGCTTTTAGGCTTGGCTAAATCTATATATTAGTATTAATTTTAAAGCCGTATTAACGAACCGATCAACGTTTTCGTTGTTTGCAAGAAAGTATGACGTCTGTATTTTCTTAAATCTAACTTTTAGGGAATAATAAGAAATACAAGAAACATCAATGATATTAAAAATATATATATATAAGTAAATTATTAATGAATCACTCATTTAAAGAATAAAAATGAAAGACATGTTCAAAGGAAGCTATAGTTAAAATATTTCTCTTACCGGGGGCATTTCCTTGTACTTTTATGTTAAAACATATTAGTAAAAGAAAAGTGGTGACCGTGGAATCATATGCCTTCTCCATTGCTGGCAGTTTATGAAATGAAACGTCTACAAACCAGCCGCTCGATTTTAGGACCAAAGAGACGTTTATCGCCGCGTTCTTCAAATATTTGTGGGTGATTAGAATGTGACTTTGCCTATTTTACCTCCATTTTGCACCCAATATTGGAGGCGTTTTTTCTGGTGTAGCCAGTGGCGTTCCTGCCTTTACGGGAAATACGCAAGTGCGTACCAGACCTTTTCCGCCCTTAATATGATTTTTCTTTATTTGTCGGATTATAATACAGAAGAAAAGCAAATTAAAAATTCCATATAGATGAGGTCGTAATTTTAAAAAGATGCGCAATTTTTCAATATCGGCATTTTCTTCAACGTGCGATATAGCCACTTGTGTGTATTGAGCTCATGTCAGCACCATTTACGTCGTTTCCGTCCTCACGTATTCTACTTTTTTGTTCACATAAGCCACACCATGTAAACCCATCAGACCGTTAAATTTTGGAAGCAACAAAAAATTGCTAATTTGCGCTCTAAAAACCTGATATATAAATAACCATTTTCCTTTCTCTGATAACATGTGTATATGGTATACATGTATATGCACCTGGATTGTGGAAAAGAGAATCCCTAATTTTACACCGGAAGTCCGAGCTAATAATAGAAATTTACGGACTGCGGTTTGTTTTGAGAATCAAGCAACTGAAAAATAGTCAAACAAAAACTAAAAAAAAAAACTTCAACAATATTTCTACATTACTGTTAAGAAAACATTGAAATATTTGACTGTCATAGGCCACAGACATACAGGGAAGAGAGAGTGATAACCGCCGATCTCGGACAGGCTATAGAAGCTGAGGCTAACAGTTAGCCTCAGCTTCTATAGCCTGTCCGAGATCGGCGGCTATCACTCTCTCTTCCCTGTATGTCTGTGGCCTATGACAGTCAAATATTTCAATGTTTTCTCAACAGTAATGTAAAAATATTGTTGGAGTTTTTTTTTTTTTTTGATTTTGTTTGGCTATTTTTCAATTGCTTGATTCTCAAATACAAACCGCAGTCCGTAAATTTCTATTATTAGCTCGGACTTCCGGTGTAAAATTAGGGATTCTCTTTTCCACAATCCAGGTGCATAGACATGTATACCATATACATATGTTATCAGAGAAAGGAAAATGGTTATTTATATATCAGGTTTTTAGAGCGCAAATTAGCAATTTTTTGTTGCTTCCAAAATTTAACGGTCTGATGGGTTTACATGGTGTGGCTTATGTGAATAAAAAATTAGAATACGTGAGGACGGAAACGACGTAAATGGTGCTGACATGAGCTCAATACACACAAGTGGCTATATCGCACGTTGAAGAAAATGCCGATATTGAAAAATTGCGCATCTTTACCTTACGACCTCATCTATATGGAATTTTTAATTTGCTTTTCTTCTGTATTATAATCCGACAAATAAAGAAAAATCATATTAAGGGCGGAAAAGGTCTGGTACACACTTGCGTATTTCCCGTAAAGGTAGGAACGCCACTGGCTACACCAGAAAAAACGCCTCCAATTTTGGGTGCAAAATGGAGGTAAAATAGGCAAAGTCACATTCTAATCACCCACAAATATTTGAAGAACGCGGCGATAAACGTCTCTTTGGTCCTAAAATCGAGCGGGTGGTTTGTAGACGTTTCATTTCATAAACTGCCAGCAATGGAGAAGGCATATGTTTCCACGGTCACCACTTTTCTTTTACTAATATGTTTTAACATAAAAGTACAAGGAAATGCCCCCGGTAAGAGAAATATTTTAACTATAGCTTCCTTTGAACATGTCTTTCATTTTTATTCTTTGAATGAGTGATTCATTAATAATTTACTTATATATATATATTTTTAATATCATTGATGTTTCTTGTATTTCTTATTATTCCCTAAAAGTTAGATTTAAGAAAATACAGACGTCATACTTTCTTGCAAACAACGAAAACGTTGATCGGTTCGTATACGGCTTTAAAATTAATACTAATATATAGATTTAGCCAAGCCTAAAAGCGGAGCCGTGAAGGAATAAACTGGTGTTCGTTTCTCAAAAATAGTCCTGAAACTTTTCGGTCTGAAATATATTTCGGGGCTTTTTTTGGCTCGTTCGCTTTCGAAAAGTGTTTCTCAAAAAGCCTGAAAGTGTTCCGAATTGTCCTCCAATATTTTGGGGATCTGTTCTGTAAAACCAAGCTCGAAAGGTCGTTCAAAGCCAAGAAATTTCTAACGAACACTTGATCCACGCTGGCGTTCACGTTGTACGGCAAAAAAGTGCCTGGCAAAGGATGTTAAAAGCGAACAAATTTCTCGATCTTATGCGAAAAATTACCCACGCGTGACCTGCGGCCAGACGACCGGCCAGACTCCGTCTATTTCCGCTCGGTTAAACAGGCCCGCGGTAACCGCAGAGCAAGAAAAGTTTTTAGCGGACGACCAAATAAAGTAAATAAGAGGAAATATAAAGAACGCTGCTAAAATTAGGCCCTATAGAAGATTATATTGCGCGCTTCATTTTTCCTTTTTTTTTCTCTTCTCTGTTTGTCAACAGGTCTCAATAAATTGTAATTATCTGTCAACATCGTCATATTTTGCAGCAAGAAGCTAACACCTCGTTTCATTGTTATGAATCGTTAAGGTGACAAATCATGGCGTTAAGTTACTGTTAATATTAACTGAGGGGGGATTCAATCCCCCTCCAGCTAATTTACATAACAAATCCTGAAGCGATCAAAGCCTGTCATGGCGGTGAGAGCAGCTCAAATATCGCCATGATCTGTGAATTTGCAGTCTAGCATGATGCGTGATCTCCTTATTTTAAAGACCGTGAATCGTGATTCAGACCGAAAATATTCGTGAAAACCGAAAGTAACTTAGTTAGGTAATAAATCAATTTACAAAAGTGTGCAAGTAAAACAATAAATACGTAAAAAAACGTGAGGAACCTTGTTGATCCGTTTCTGTAACCTTTCACCAAGGTCTGGAAGCGGGGGTCCGGATCCCGCATTCCCGCTCCTTTCTCACGAGAATCCCGCATCCCGCACTTTTTCCATCGCTATCCCGAATTCCGTTTCTTCTTTCCCTAAAATACATTAAAAAAGACTAATTTCTGCAAAAGCTAATAAATTTGAGATGAAGATTGGCCCTTTCAATTGATATTTTACGCTAGCCTGGTTGATTCGCTTTTGCCGCTAGAAGGTTTTTTTGGTCGTGATGATTTCCCGAATTCCCGACAGACAGGCAACAAAATCCCGCATCCCGTGCCCAAATTTTGGTGAATCCCTCTTCCGTGGTAACAGTCAAATCCCGAATCCCGTGAAGATATTTTTCGTTTTCCCGAATCCCGCACCGTATTTTGGTCAAATCCCGGATCCCGAGAATACCCTTCCAGACCCTGTTTCACAAGTCAGACAAATCATTACATTTTCAGTGATATCTAGCTTATTGTTAACTCATTAACTCTCCACGTGTCTACATGTCTTGAGAGCACAGCGAGTCGAGTGCGACAACATTATAGTTCTTGCGTCATTCTTTCTGGACAAGAAAGTCGGGACAAACCTCCCGCCACCCACTTTAGAAAGAAAAATTGAATGTTCCGCTATCCGAAAGGGATCATGAAAAAGTTGCGCAATTTCTAGCAGCATTTAATTCAGTTTACGAGTCTCGCTGACGTTGCATCTAGCAAAGCTTTAAAGAAAAACGTCGACATGACATGCCCGTGTAGTAAAATTGCCTGTGTCAGAGGGATTGAGACCTATTCTTTATGGACCCAGGAGGCGTGGAAACAAGAGTTTCCAAATCTTATTGATAGGAATGGGAATTGATCTAAATACTATGAATAGCATAGGAGAGAAGCAGAAACGAATGAGGTTGTTTTCTTTCAAAAACAATTAACTCTCGTCCAGGGAGGGCAATCACCTTGTCAAATAGAACATTGTCGTCCTAATGAAGGGAAGAACAGTTCAATATATATATAAACTAAAATGTCTACGACAATGAGGGCATTAAAGCCTAGGGGAGACAACTCGTTCGCGTTTCTTAAAGAGCTCTTAAAGGACTGATTTTGTGTGAAGAGCGCGTTCTCTTGACTCATCTCATGTGTTTGCGGCTCTTTTTCCATACTCGTAGCTCCCCTTAAAGACTGTGTATTGAAAACTAAACGCAAAGCAAATTAATTAGTCAATGAGGATATTTTTTTTTGCAACGGTGTGTGTTAAAAACGTGATTCGTGAAATGCTTAAAAAAACATGCGTGATTCGGGATTTGAACGAAAATAGGCTCGTGATTCGTGATCGAGACCCCGCCCCTTTACCACCCTGGTTCAATGCACGTGCCTCCATGTTTACACGGCATGCTAGCACATGAAGGCGGTGGGGTAGCTGTTCAAAGAAGAAGAATAAGAAGAAAAGCAGAATATACCCGTAGTAATGTTATTTAGTGTATAGTGAGGGTCCATACTAGAAACTGAGTAGCGTGGCCTGTGAAATCCGAGGGTACTACTAACCTGGAAAAAGCACTGGGTTATCAGAAGCAAAGTCGTTAACCCTAGTTTGATTTATAAAACCACGATCACCGGATCAGATCAACTTCTGGCTAACTAATTCACGTGCCTCAGATCCTCAGACCAGATGGGAGCAAATCGTGTCAACTGTTCCCTACTCAGAACGATTTACCTCGTCAGAGAAAAGAAATTATAATAACTACAGTTGCGAGTCCTTTCGTTCCATGATTCATCCTAGACGAGAAAAGCTTAGAAACATCCTTCACAGCACAGAAACGAGGATCACACAAACGTATAGCTCAAAAAGCTTTGATTCAAATTAACAACAGTGGGATTTCATCCACAAGTATCAGAGTTAGAACCGCATTGTATGCACATTATAATATCGAACAACAGAAAAGTTTCATTGAATCATTTTTTGTTTGGATAATACCAAACCTAAATTTTTAGAAGAAATATCCTATTTAGTGCAATGTATTTTCCTTTGATTGCAATTGCTTTCCTTTCGAACAATTGCTTTATTAAGAGTAGAATAGAAAATCGACATTTCGATATGGCTCTTTTGTTTGCTTTTGGAAATACGATCTTAAATTAGTGAAACTTCAGACATATTCACACAGAGGGCACAAATAGCGAGGTGCGTAGTTTTTAGGGATTGTTATGTCGTTTTACAAACTAAGTGCCCAGTCCATATGTTAGCTTCCAGTTTTGACACAAATTTAAGACACACAAAGGGTCTCACAATAGAATGTGATCAGTTGCTCACCTGGGCACTCTACCTGTGTGTTGCACTGTTCAGTTTGTTGTGAATCTCCTTGACAGTTTTGTCCACCATGTGCAGGTGGCGGGTTTGTACAAGTACGTGATCGAGATCGAGACCCCCCTGGCTTACATGACGCACTACAGGATCCCCACTGTCCCCAGGAAGACCACTCACCATCGACAGGACCTATTGGACCTATTCAAAAAGAAAAATACACCTGCACTAAAGGAAGCTTAAAAAAATCGAATCTTCTATATCTGGGCCAAAGCACAATCAAAGGAATGGTTGACCTAATCTCTTCCATGTCTAAAATCTATGGACAAATGCTGCCTTCACTCTGTCTCTCCGATATTCATTTAGTTCTATGAACAGTCCAAGCTTACTAAAGTTACCTTACTAAACCTAATACCTCTCTTAGGCTCAATCGTTATAGGCCCTTTTACCATTTGTAGCCACCTGTAGCCAACAGGAGGTCCAATATCCTTTATTTTAGCAGTTATTGAAGATGGCTCTGTAAAAACTGGAGTAAATGCTACCAAAAAAATACTTCCTATGGTATTGAAACCGTCCTCATGCATCCTGTACACAGTCCGACATTGAACGCTTCTGTCTCTGAGTCCTTGGTAATCTCAAAACTGTAAACTTTCTTAAGTACACAGCATATTTCATACTGCCGTTTTATTGATACTTTCATTTGCCTTTTTAAATATTGACGGAAGTACACGTTGGATTAGTGGACATATAAATCAAACGCATGCTTGCAAAAGAGTTTCTGGCATGTCGTTTGTGTTAGAACTGTGCATGGTTTAAATTTGCAAAGCTTAAAATGTGGTTGAGAAACCTTCTATGATTTTAACTTTAAATCTTAAAAAAATTCTGAAGTCTTAAAATCATTGCTGTCTTTGCATTTGAATGGTGTAACTAGATTTGGTAGGGATTTTTGTCATCAAGCATTGTTAAGGGATTTAATAGCCAAATCACTTGCTGAGGTATAATTGGAATTGTAAACTTCTTTGAAGTTAGACTGAAAAGGGCATTTAACGATATAAATATACGCGAAAGTCTGAATGAATAGGTCACTAGTCGCATTATTGACTTGCTTACTAAGTGAATGTAGGCTAATTGACTGGGTGACTGACTTACTGACTAGTGACTACCTGCCTTTGCTCACGGCTGACTAACTGACCGGCTGACTGCCTAACTGAATGAACTACCAACTAAATGGCCAATTATATTGACTAAAATTACCTGGACATGGTTGAGTGTTACACGGCTGCTGCTCGAATCTGCATCCTTGGCATGATCTACCACCATGTTGAGGAAACGGATTCGAACAAGTACGGGAACGTGTTTGTGTCCCACCACCGCAGCTTAAGGTGCATGCAGAAAACGAAGGCCATGAAGACCAACCACCATCAACTACAAGTAAAGCACACGAGATTGAGTTGACATGTTTGTAATGTAAGATTGAGTGGGACGGATAAATTGCCTAGCTAGATAAATTTCACTGGGCGTGCACAAATACTGTTAGTAGAACTTTTTAAACAAACAGGAAACCGTTTAAAATTGTGCCTAACGCTATAAAATGAAGCTATTTTCTCTTAACTCTACCTGTAATTAAGTACACTGGAAAACGGACTCGTGCACCCCTGGTCCCGGTCAAAGCCTACCTGGACAATTGCGTTCGAAACAATTTCGTGATTCAGCTGATAATCCCTGGCAGTTTGCCCCGCCGTGGCCTGGAGGAGGGTTAGTGCACGATCGTGTTCGAGTCGATGAGCCATTGCCACATGTCTTACTGCAGGAAGACCAAGCACTCCAGGAAGTCCACTTTCCGTCTAATGGTGCTGTAGGAAAACCATTCATTCATTCATTCATGCATGCATGCATGCGACTCTTAATGCATCTCGTCTTTATACTAAACGGCTTTGACGTCTGAGACAGCTAAGGAGTTACTTTGTTAAGTGCGTTGCTCAGACACATTTAACAAACGACGTTAAAGTCGTCTGACATTTAATGGGCTGCGTTGTTTTCTGTATTTATACTAGAGGTTCAAGACGTCGGTGATGACTTTAACGTCCTAAACGGCTTTAACGTCCTCTAGTATAAACACGGCCAATAATTGGTCATACGGTAGCATGTTTTATATCGATTAGGGGGAGAGAGCAGAGGAAGCAGGCACTTCGTTGGGTCGATTCGATTGTTAAACGAAGGTTAAACAAGGTATAAGTAACTCATAACAGGATGTGTGATTTCAGCAGCATGCTGGGTCAGCGTGTCTTTGGAATCCTCAGCTCCCAGTTTAGTATGTCAGCGCATTACTAGTCGCAATTATTAGCACGAGCGGAACCAACGAATGCCATATCGCCTTGATAGAGATGCATATGGTCCAGCTGGTACGTGGAGTTGTTTGAAGCGTCAACTTTGGCTTGAGAGTGAATGACGATGATGATGTCGACAAAATGAAAGCCAATTTTTTCTTTGAAAATATAATGCTAGTTGTGATAACCATGCTATCCGACTCACAGTCCTTCCTCCACTTGGTCTGTACGCCACGACTTCGAGACAATTATTTCACTTAGTTCAAGTGCAGCACTACTGTTCAGTCAATAAGAACGCATTGACTTACGTATTATTGTTTCACACTGCTTTCCAGTAAACCTGTCTGGACACTGGCACATATATCCATCGCCTCGTTCAATGCACGTGCCTCCATTTTGACATGGCATGCTAGCACATGGATCTGGTGGGGTTGTAGCTGTTCGGAAAATTGAATTGACAGCATTAGCCGTGTGACATGTTGTTTAGTGTATAATGCAAGTTCATACTAGAAACAAGCAACGTGAGCCATGAAATCCTAGGGAACTACTTCATGTAACCCTAGAAACAACACTGGGTACTACAAAGCTATGTCGTTGATCCTAGCTTGATTTAAAACCACGATCCCCGGATCAGCTCAGCCTTATTAACCAATCTACGGACCTCAGCCCCTCAGGGAACAATCGTGATAACTGCTCCCTATTCAGAACGATTTTTTCTGATCGTCTGGGACTTGACAGAGGAGCGGGGGAGGGATAAGGCGGGAAATTCTGTGGGGCGATTTTCAGACAGAGATTAGACAGGGTAAGAAAGCTGTGGTCGTAATGAGCAGCATGCAGGGTCAGTGTGATTAGGACAATTTGTTAGGTTATCAAGTGTAGATGTGGTATAGAGTCAGATATTTCAATTAGTTCAGCCCGACTTTCCCACTCAGTCAATACGAAGACCTTGACTTACGTATTAGCGTTTCACACTGCTTTCCAGTAAACCGGTCTGGACATTGACATATATATCCATCGCCTTGTTCAATGCACGTGCCTCCATTTTGACATGGCATGCTAGCACATGGACTTGGTCGGGTAGTAGCTGTTTAGAAAACTAACAGCATTAGTCGTGGAAATGCTCAGTATTAAACGTAGTAGTGGACGTCGATGCTAGAAACTGAAAAATATGTCCTACAGAGTGTTTCTGTACTACTTCATGTAGCCCTAGAAAGAAAATTGCGTTACTAGGAAGTTAAATTGATAAGGCAAGAACACGGCTAGAAAAACGGAATGCTATGCTTCAATATAGCATCAAGGGAAGACAAGTGAAGACAGCCTGCAGGAGGGACAAGAGGGTGTATATCAACCAGCTGGCCACAGATGCTGAGGAGGCTGCGAGGAAAGGAGACCTTAAAAGGCTTTACCAGACAACAAGACTTCTAAGTGGACGAAAGTCTAACCTTAGTAAACCGATTCGTAATAGAGATGGGATCATCCTTGCTAAACTTGACGAACAACTTGCTCGCTGGAAAGAACACTTTGAGGAAGTGCTCAGTCGACCTCTGCCAAACAACCCTCCTAACTTGCAGCAGGGGAGCCAGCTTCCTATAAAGACAGATAAAATCTCCAAGGCTGAAATTAAGTCAGCTATTAAAAGCCTCAAAATTGGGAAGGTGGCTGGAGTGGACAACATCCCCCCAGAAGCCATTCGTGTGGGTGGTGAGGTATCAATCGAACCACTTCACAGCCTTCTCAACAAAATCTGGAGGCCGGAGGAAATCCCAGATGAATGGAGAAAAGGACTTCTCGTTAAGTTGCCAAAAAAAGGAGATACCACCTATTGCAAGAACTGAAGGGGCATCACGCTGCTGGCCACTGCAAGTAAAGTCCTAAGCAAGATTATTCTGGACCGTATGAAGGCTGCGTTGGATTCACTGTTGAGGGATGAGCAAGCTTGTTTTCGCCAGGAGCGTTCCTGTATAGATCAAATTGCTACTCTTAGAATCATCATTGAACAGTCATTAGAATGGAACACTGGGCTATACCTGGTTTTTGTTGACTTTGAGAAGGCATTTGATTCGGTGGACAGGGAGGTGATATGGCAAATCTTGTGGCATTATGGTGTACCAGAAAAGATTGTTAATGTGATTCGATGCTTCTACAGTGGTTTTGAGTGCCAGGTGATTCATGATGGATTCCTGACGGAACCATTTCAAGTCAGAACTGGGGTGAGGCAAGGGTGCCTACTCTCGCCTTTACTTTTCTTGGTGGTCCTCGATTGGGTTACCAGGGAAGCCTATGGAGCTGGAAGAACTGGCATCCAGTGGTCCTTCACGCGCAAGCTAGAAGACCTTGATTTTACCGACGATCTTTGTCTGATGAGCCAGAAGTTACAACATATGCAAGAGAAGGTGGAAGCACTTCAGCACGCAGCAGAGAGAGTAGGACTTAAGATCAATAACGAGAAGACTCAGGAAATGAGAATTCAAGCCAGCGACGATAGCCCCATTCATATTGGGGATGAAGTCATCCAAAGGACCGACCATTTCACCTATCTTGGTAGTGTGGTGAGTGAGTCAGGGGGAACAGAGGAGGACATTGTTGCCCGTATTAGGAAAGCGCAACAAGCTTTTGCAACCCTTAGATCTGTATGGAAGTCAAGAGTTATTTCCCTGACTACTAAACTGAGGATATTTAACTCTAACATCAAGTCAGTATTACTATATGGATCGGAAACTTGGCGATTAACCAAAGCTTTGCTTTCCAAGGTACAGTCCTTTCTGAATAAGAGGCTCAGGCAAATAATCGGTATCTTCTGGCCAAATGTCATCACGAACGAAGAGCTGTGGGCACGTACAGGGCAAGAGGATGTAGGAACCACAATAAAGCGGAGGAAGTGGAAATGGATTGGCCATACTCTGAGGAAGGCGCCAAACAACACCACACGTATGGCCATGGAGTGGAACCCCCAGGGAAGGAGAAGTAGAGGCAGACCGAAGCAGTCGTGGAGGCGCACGGTGTCTAAGGAACTGGAGAACATCGGGAGGACATGGGGCGAGGCCAAGTTCCTAGCAAACAACAAAATTCGGTGGAAAGCTATGGTGGAAGCCCTATGCCTCTCGAGGGGCTAAGAGGATCAAGTCAAAACAAGTCAGGAAGTTAAATCGTTGGGGGCCTAGCATAAGATAAGCACTGCTCTATTTAACCAGATGAGTTACGAAGCCTGCTGGGAGCAGTTTGTAGAAATTCACTAAGTACGAGCCCCTTCTTGGTCTTGGTCATACGGACAGGGTGAGGGAAAGGTGGGATTCCTTGAGTACATTGTTAAACGAACTTTAGAAAAGGTTTTAAAAACCCGTTGACTGAAGCAGTTTTGTAATTTCAGCAGCATACAGGGTCAGTGTGATTAGCATAATTTTTTAGATTGTGCATCAAGATATCTTTGTAGACTGCGGCTCGTCCAAGTTCTAAACTATACAATTTTGACCCCACTCCGGCGTGGTCCCATATTTATCTTTGACTTAGCCTTAAACCAGGTTGAACTTAAACTTCGTCTAAGCAATCGGACTTGTATGACAGGGGATCAGTTAGCAGTCTCATTGGAACGAACAAGACCGAAAAATGCCTAAAATGGCCCTGCTGGACTGAATAGCAGGTATGGTCTAGCCTGAACGCCATGTTGTCAGTGTATAACAGCTCAACGATGATTTTAAACTAAATATCGATTTCGACCTCGATAAGAAGACTTTGACGGACGTATTAGTGTTTCACACTGTTTTCCAGTAAACTCGTCTGGACACAGGCACATATATCCATCGCCCAGTTCAATGGACGCGCCTCCATGACGTGGCATGCTAACACATGGACTTGGTCGGGTAGTAGCTGTTTAGAAAACTAACAGCATTAGTCGTGGAAACGCTCAGTATTAAACGTATAGTGGAAGTCGATGCTAGAAACTGAAAAATATTTCCTACAAAGTGTTTCTGTACTACTTCATGTAGCCCTAGAAAGAAAATTGCGTTACTAGGAAGTTAAATCGTTGGGGACCTAGCATAAGATAAGCACTGCTCTATTTGATCAGATGAGTTACGAGGCCTACTGGGAGCAGTTTGTAGAAATTCACTGAGTACGAGCACCTTCTTGGTCTTGGTCGTACGGACGGCGAGGGAAAGGTGGGATTCCTTGAGTACACTGTTAAACGAACTCAAGAAAGGGTTTTTAAAAAACCCGTTGAAGCAGTTTTGTAATTTCAGCAGCATACAGAGTCGGCGTGATTAGCATAATTTATTAGATTGTGGATCACAAGTGTCTTTGTAGACTGACGCTCGTCCAAGTTCTAAGTTATACAATTTTGACCTCCCTCCGGCGTGGTCCCAAAATTATCTTTGACTTAGCCTTAAACCAGGTTGAACTTAAACTTCGTTTAAGCAATCGGACTTGTATGACAGGTGATCAGTTAGCAGTTGCATTAGAAAGAACAAGACCAAAAATACCTAAAATGGCCCTTGCTGGACTGAATAGTAGGTATGGTCTAGCGTGAACGGCATGTTGTCGGCGTACAACAGCTAAATGATGAGGTTGATTTCGATCTCGGTAACAAGAGTTCGACTTACGTATTAGTGTTTCACACTGCTTTCCAGTAAACCCATCTTGACACTGGCACATATATCCATCACCCTGTTCAAAGCACGAGCCTCCATTTTGACATGGCAAACTAGCACATGGACTTGGTCGGGTAGTAACTGTCAGAAAATTAACAGCATTAGTTGTGTAAAATTGTTGTTTAGCGTTTAACGAAAGACCATATATATATACTAGAAAGTGAGCAATGTGTCCTATGAAATCCCTCTTTCAAAGGCTACTTCTTCGTGTAACCCTAGGAAGAAACCTGGGTTGAAGAAGGGTAAGTCGTTGACCCTAATTTGATTTAAAACAACTGACCACCAGATGAGATAAACAATAACTAACGAGTCTAAAAGACTCAGAGGCTAAGGCCAGATGGCACCAAATCGTAAGAACTGCCCCCTATTCAGAACAAGTTTTATTTATCGTCTGGGACCTGACAAAGGATGGGGGGAGAGGATGAGGCGGGAATTTCTGTGGTCGATTGTTAGACAAAGATTACACAGAGTGAGAAAGCTGTGGTCTTAACGAGTATTTTTAATTTCATCAGCATGCAGGGTCAGTATAATTAGCACAATTTGTTAGGTTATCAAGTGTAGATGTCGTATAGAGTCAAATATTTCAATAAGTTCAACCCGACGCTCCCACTCAGGTCAACACGAAGACATTGACTTACGTATTAACGTTTCACACTGCTTTCCAGTAAACCCGTCTGGACAATTGCACATATATCCATCGCCTTGTTCAATGCACGTGCCTCCATTTTGACATGGCATGCTAGCACATGGACTTGGTCGGGTAGTAGCTGTTTAGAAAACTAACAGCATTAGTTGTGGAAATGCTCAGTATTAAACGTATAGTGGACGTCGATGCTAGAAACTAAAAAGTATGTCCTACAAAGTGTCTCTGTATTACTTGATGTAGCTGTAGAAAGAAAAGTACGTTACTAGGAAGTTAAATCATTGGGGACCTAGCATAGGATAAACACTGCTCTATTTAACCAGATGAGTTACGAGGCCTGCTGTGAGCAGTTTGTAGAAATTAACTGAGTACGAGGCCCTTCTAGGTCTTGGTCGTACGGACGGTGAGGGATAGGTCGGATTCCTTAAGTACATTGTTAAACGAACTCAAGAAATGGTTTTAAAAACCCGTTGAAGCAGTTTTGTAATTTCAGCAGTATACGGAATCGAGGTGATTAGCATAATTTGTTAGATTGTGTATCAGAAGTGTCTTTGTAGACTGAGGCTCGTCCAAGTTCTAAGTTATACAATTTTGACCTCACTCCGGCGTGGTCCCAAAATTATCTTTGACTTAGCCTTAAACCAGGTTGAACTTAAAGTTGGCACCAAATCGTCAGAACTGCCCCCTATTCAGAACAAGTTTTATTTATCGTCTGGGACCTGACAAAGGATGGGGGGAGAGGATGAGGCGGGAATTTCTGTGGGTCGATTGTTAGACACAGGTTACACAGGGTAAGCAAGCTGTGGTCTTAACGAGTATTTCTTAATTTCACCAGCATAAAGGGTCAGTACAATTAGCACAATTTGTTAGGTTATCAAGTGTAGATGTCGTATAGAGTCAAATATTTCAATCAGTTCAACCCGACGCTCCCACTTAGATCAACACGAAGACATTGACTTACGTATTAACGTTTCACACTGCTTTCCAGTAAACCCGTCTGGACACTGGCACATATATCCATCGCCTTGTTCAATACACGTGCCTCCATTTTGACATGGCATGCTAGCACATGGACTTGGTCGGGTAGTAGCTGTTTTGAAAACTAACAGCATTAGTTGTGGAAATGCTCAGTATTAAACGTATAGTGGACGTCGATGCTAGAAACTAAAAAGTATGTCCTACAAGGTGTTTCTGTACTACTTGATGTAGCTCTAGAACGAAAAGTACGTTACTAGGAAGTTAAAACATTGGGGACCTAGCATAGGATAAACACTGCTCTATTTAACCAGATGAGTTACGAGGCCTGCTGTGAGCAGTTTGTAGAAATTCACTGAGTACGAGGCCCTTCTTGGTCTTGGTCGTACAGACGGTGAGGGAAAGGTCGGATTCCTTGAGTACATTGTTAAACGAACTCAAGAAAGGGTTTTAAAAACCCGTTGAAGCAGTTTTGTAATTTCAGCAGTATATAGAAGCGACGTGATTAGCATAATTTGTTAGATTGTGTATCACAAGTGTCTTTGTAAACTGAGGGTTGTCCAAGTTCTAAGTTATACAATTTTGACCTCACTCCGGCGTGGTCCCAAAATTATCTTTGACTTAGCCTTAAACCAGGTTGAACTTAAAGTTGGCACCAAATCGTCAGAACTGCCCCGTATTCAGAACAAGTTTTATTTATCGTCTGGGACCTGACATAGGATGGGGGGAGAGGATGAGGTAGGAATTTCTGTGGGTAGATTGTTAGACAAAGATTACACAGGGTAAGAAAGCTGTGGTCTTAACGAGTATTTTTTAATTTCATCAGCATGCAGGGTCAGTACAATTAGCACAATTTGTTAGGTTATCAAGTGTAGATGTCGTATAGAGTCAACTATTTCAATCAGTTCAACCCGACGCTCCCACTCAGATCAACACGAAGACATTGACTTACGTATTAACGTTTCACACTGCTTTCCAGTAAACCCCTCTGGACAATTGCACATATATCCACCGCCTTGTTCAATGCACGTGCCTCCATTTTGACATGGCATGCTAGCACATGGACTTGGTCGGGTAGTAGCTGTTTAGAAAACTAACAGCGTTAGTTGTGGAAATGCTCAGTATTAATAGTATCAATATTATTAGTTGTTTAGCGTATAATGAGAGACCATTCATATACACCTGTTTGAAAAAACGTTGTCGGGTGAAACGTGTAAACGATGGACAATGCGACACAGTGGAACTCTGGGAAGATAACAGGGGCAAGTTTGTTACTGGGTTTCGTTTCTAGATTGAAAATATTTTCTTCCAAGGTAATTTAAGGAGTAAATTAAGGCATGCTGTGTTATTATGATGTGCACGTGACTAAGAATAGAGGCAAGAATTCATGATTCCTAGAGCACCATTGGGTCGCATCGTCAATGATTTATGCTTTTCAACCGAGAACGTTTTTTTTAAGTAGCTGTATATACTAGTAAATGAGCAATGTGACGCATGAAATCCCTCTTTCAAAGGCTACTTCTTCGTGTAACCCTAGGAAGAAACCTGGGTTGGAGAAGGGTAAGTCGTTGACCCTAATTTGATTTGAAACAAGTGACCACCAGAAGAGATAAGCCCTAACTAACGGATCTAAAAGCCTCAGAGGCTAAGGCCAGATGGCACGAAATGTAAAGAACTGCTCCCTATTCAGAACGAGTTTTTCTGATCGTCTGGGACGTGACAGAGGAAGGGGGAGAGGAGGAAGCGGAAATTTCTATTGGACGATTGTTAGACAAAGATTAAACAGGGTAAGAAAGCTGTGGTCTTAACGAGCTTTTCTAATTCCAGCAGCATGCAGGGACAGTGCGGTTAGCACAATTTGTTAGGTTGTCAAGTGTAGATGTGGTATAGAGTCAAATATTTCAATTGGCTCAGCCCGAAGCTCCCACTCAGGTCAATACGAAGACATTGAC
Organism: Siderastrea siderea; assembly: GCA_964030785.1. NCBI lineage: Eukaryota > Metazoa > Cnidaria > Anthozoa > Scleractinia > Rhizangiidae > Siderastrea > Siderastrea siderea. The sequence goes on from OZ034972.1 coordinate 5,106,361, forward strand.
TTACGTATTAGCGTTTCACACTCCTTTCCAGTAAACCCGTCTGGACACTGGCACATATATCTATCGCCTTGTTCAATACACGTGCCTCCATTTTGACATGGCATGCTAGCACATGGACTTGGTCGGGTAGTAGCTGTTTAGAAAACTAACAGCATTAGTTGTGGAAATGCTCAGTATTAAACGTATAGTGGACGTCGATGCTAGAAACTAAAAAGTATGTCCTACAAGGTGTTTCTGTACTACTTGATGTAGCTCTAGAAAGAAAATTACGTTACTAGGAAGTTAAATCTTTGGGGACCTAGCATAGGATAAACACTGCTCTATTCAACCAGATGAGTTACGAGGCCTGCTGGGAGCAGTTTGTAGAAATTCACTGAGTACGAGGCCCTTAGCTTCTTGGTCTTGGTCGTACGGACGGTGAGGGAAATGTCGGATTCCTTGAGTACATTGTTAAACGAACTCAAGAAAGGGTTTTAAAAACCCGTTGAAGCAGTTTTGTTATTTCAGCAGTATACAGAATCGACGTGATTAGCATAATTTGTTAGATTGTGTATCAGAAGTGTCTTTGTAGACTGAGGCTTGTCCAAGTTCTAAGTTATACAATTTTGACCTCACTCCGGCGTGGTCCCAAAATTATCTTTGACTTAGCCTTAAACCAGGTTGAACTTAAAGTTGGCACCAAATCGTCAGAACTGCCCCCTATTCAGAACAAGTTTTATTTTACGTCTGGGAGCTGACAAAGGATGGGGGGAGAGGATGAGGTAGGAATTTCTGTGGGTAGATTGTTAGACAAAGATTACACAGGGTAAGAAAGCTGTGGTCTTGACGAGTATTTTTTAATTTCATCAGCATGCAGGGTCAGTACAATTAGCACAATTTGTTAGGTTATCAAGTGTAGATGTCGTATAGAGTCAAATATTTCAATCAGTTCAACCCGACGCTCCCACTCAGATCAACACAAAGACATTGACTTACGTATTAACGTTTCACACTGCTTTCCAGTAAACCCCTCTGGACAATTGCACATATATCCACCGCCTTGTTCAATGCACGTCCCTCCATTTTGACATGGCATGCTAGCACATGGACTTGGTCGGGTAGTAGCTATTTAGAAAACTAACAGCGTTAGTTGTGGAAATGCTCAGTATTAATAGTATCAATATTATTAGTTGTTTAGCGTATAATGAGAGACCATGCATATACAGCTGTTTGAAAAAACGTTGTCGGGTGAAACGTGTAAACGATGGACAATGCGACACAGTGGAACTCTGGGAAGATAACAGGGGCAAGTTTGTTACTGGGTTTCGTTTCTAGATTGAAAATATTTTCTTCCAAGGTAATTTAAAGAGTAAATTAAGGCATGTTGTGTTATTATGATGTGCACGTGACTAAGAATAGAGGCAAGAATTCATGATTCGTAGAGCACCATTGGGTCGCATCGTCAATGATTTATGCTTTTCAACCGACAATGTTTTTCTTAATTAGCTGTATATACTAGTAAATGAGCAATGTGACGCATGAAATCCCTCTTTCAAAGGCTACTTCTTCGTGTAACCCTAGGAAGAAACCTGGGTTGAAGAAGGGTAAGTCGTTGACCCTAATTTGATTTGAAACAAGTGACCACCAGAAGAGATAAGCCCTAACTAACGAGTCTAAAAGCCTCAGAGGCTTAGGCCAGATGGCATGAAATGTTAAGAACTGCTCCCTATTCAGAACGAGTTTTTCTGATCGTCTGGGACGTGATAGAGGAAGGGGGAGAGGAAGAAGCGGAAATTTCTATTGGACGATTGTTAGACAAAGATTAAACAGGGTAAGAAAGCTGTGGTCTTAACGAGATTTTCTAATTCCAGAAGCATGCAGGGACAGTGCGGTTAGCACAATTTGTTAGGTTGTCAAGTGTAGATGTGGTATAGAGTCAAATATTTCAATTGGCTCAGCCCGAAGCTCCCACTCAGGTCAATACGAAGACATTGACTTACGTATTAGCGTTTCACACTGCTTTCCAGTAAACCCCTCTGGACAATTGCAGATATATCCATCGCCTTGTTCAATACACGTGCCTTCATTTTGACATGGCATGCTAGCACATGGACTTGGTCGGGTAGTAGCTGTTTAGAAAACTAACAGCATTAGTTGTGGAAATGCTCAGTATTAAACGTATAGTGGACGTCGATGCTAGAAACTAAAAAGTATGTCCTACAAAGTGTTTCTGCACTACTTGATGTAGCTCTAGAAAGAAAAGTACGTTACCAGGAAGTTAAATCGTTGGGGACCTAGCATAGGATAAACACTGCTCTATTTAACCAGATGAGTTACGAGGCCTGCTGGGAACAGTATGTAGAAATTCACTAAGTACGAGGCCCTTCTTGGTCTTGGTCGTACAGACGGTGAGGGAAGGGTTGGAGTCTTTGAGTACATTGTTAAACGAACTTTAGAAAAGGTTTTAAAAACCCGTTGAAGCAGTTTTGTAATTTCAGCAGCATACAGAGTCGGTGTGATTAGCATAATTTATTAGAATGTGTATCACAAGTGTCTTTGTAGACTGAGGCTCGTCCAAGTTCTAAGTTATACAATTTTGACCTCACTACGGCGTGGTCCCAAAATTATCGTTGACTTAGCTTTAAACCAGGTTGAATTTAAACTTCGTTTAAGCAATCGGTCTTGTATGACAGGTGATCAGTTAGCAGTTGCATTAGAACGAACAAGACCAAAAATACCTAAAATGGCCCTTGCTTTACTGAATAGTAGGTATGGTCTAGCGTGAACGGTATGTTGTCAGCGTACAACAGCTCAATGATGAGGTCGATTTCGATTTCGGAAACAAGAGCTTGACTTACGTATTAGTATTTCACACTGCTTTCCAGTAAACCCGCGTTGACACTGGCACATATATCCATCACCCTGTTCAAAGCACGAGCCTCCATTTTGACATGGCAAACTAGCACATGGACTTGGTCGGGTAGTAGCTGGCAGAAAATTACCAGCATTAGTTGTGTAAAATTGTTGTTTTGCGTTTAACGAAAGACCATATATATACTAGAAAGTGAGCAATGTGTCCTATGAAATCCCTCTTTCAAAGGCTACTTCTTCGTGTAACCCTAGGAAGAAACCTGGGTTGAAGAAGGGTAAGTCGTTGACCCTAATTTGATTAAAAACAACTGACCACCAGATGAGATAAACCCTAACTAACGAGTCTAAAAGCCTCAGAGGCGAAGGCCAGAGGGCACCAAATCGAAAGAACTGCCCCCTATTCAGGACAAGTTTTATTTATCGTCTGGGACCTGACAAAATATTGGGGAAAGAGGATGAGGCGGGAATTTCTGTGGTATATTGTTAGACAAAGACTACACAGAGTAAGAAAGCTGTGGTCTTAACGAGTACTTTTTAATTTCATCAGCATGCAGGGTCAGTACAAGTAACACAATTTGTTAGGTTATCAAGTGTAGATGTCGTATAGAGTCAAATATTTCAATAAGTTCAACCCGACGCTCTCACTCAGGTCAACACGAAGACATTGACTTACGTATTAACGTTTCACACTGCTTTCCAGTAAACCCCTGTGGACAATTGCACATATATCCATCGCCTCGTTCAATGCACGTGCCTCCATTTTGACATGGCATTCTAGCACATGGACTTGGTCGGGTAGTAGCTGTTTAGAAAACTAACAGCATTAGTTGTGGAAATGCTCAGTATTAAACGTATAGTGGAAATCGTTGCTAGAAACCGAAAAAAATGTCCTACAACGTGTTTCTGTATTACTTGATGTAGCTCTAGAAAGAAAAGTACGTCACTAGGAAGTTAAATCATTGGGGACCTAGCATAAGATAAACACTGCTGTATTTCACCAGATGAGTTACGAGGCCAGCTGGGAGCAGTTTGTAGAAATTCACTGAGTACGAGGCCCTTCTTGGTCTTGGTCGTATGGACGGTGAGGGAAAGGTCGGATTCCTTGAGTACATTGTTAAACGAACTCAAGAAATGGTTTTAAAAACCCGTTGAAGCAGTTTTGTAATTTCAGCAGTATACAGAATCGACGTGATTAGCATAATTTGTTAGCTTGTGTATCACAAGTGTCTTTGTAGACTGAGGCTCGTCCAAGTTCTAAGTTATACAATTTTGACCTCACTCCGGCGTGGTCCCAAAATTATCTTTGACTTAGCCTTAAACCAGGTTGAACTTAAACTTGGCACCAAATTGTCAGAAGTGCCCCCTATTCAGAACAAGTTTTATTTATAGTCTGGGACCTGACAAAGGATTGGGGGAGAGCATGAGGCGGGAATTTCTGTGGCTCGATTGTTAGACAAAGATTACACAGGGTAAGAAAGCTGTGGTCTTAACGAGTATTTTTCAATTTCATCAGCATGCAGGGTCGGTAATATTAGCACAATTTGCTAGGTTATCAAGTGTAGATGTCGTATAGAGTCAAATATTTCAATAAGTTCAACCCGACGCCCTCACTCAGGTCAACACGAAGACATTGACTTACGTATTAGCGTTTCACACTGCTTTCCAGTAAACCTCTCTGGACAATTGCACATATATCCATCGCCTCGTTCAATGCACGTGCCTCCATTTTGACATGGCATGCTAGCACATGGACTCGGTCGGGTAGTAGCTGTTTAGAAAACTAACAGCATTAGTTTTTGAAATGCTCAGTATTAAACGTATAGTGGAAATCGTTGCTAGAAACCGAAAAATATGTCCTACAACGTGTTTCTGTATTACTTGATGTAGCTCTAGAAAGAAAAGTACGTCACTAGGAAGTTAAATCATTGGGGACCTAGCATAGGATAAACACTGCTGTATTTCACCAGTTGAGTTACGAGGCCAGCTGGGAGCAGTTTGTAGAAATTCACTGAGTACGAGGCCCTTCTTGGTCTTGGTCGTACGGACGGTGAGGGAAAGGTCGGATTCCTTGAGTACATTGTTAAACGAACTCAAGAAATGGTTTTAAAAACCCGTTGAAGCAGTTTTGTAATTTCAGCAGTATACAGAATCGAGGTGATTAGCATAATTTGTTAGCTTGTGTATCAGAAGTGTCTTTGTAGACTGAGGCTCGTCCAAGTTCTAAGTTATACAATTTTGACCTCACTCCGACGTGGTCCCAAAATTATCTTTGACTTAGCCTTAAACCAGGTTGAACTTAAACTTTGCACCAAATCGTCAGAGCTGCCCCCTATTCAGAACAAGGTTTATTTATCGTCTGGGACCTGACAAAGGATGGGGGGAGAGCATGAGGCGGGAATTTCTGTGGCTCGATTGTTAGGCAAAGATTACACAGGGTAAGAAAGCTGTGGTCTTGACGAGTATTTTTTAATTTCATCAGCATGCAGGGTCAGTAATATTAGCACAATTTGTTAGGTTATCAAGTGTAGATGTCGTATAGAGTCAAATATTTCAATAAGTTCAACTCGACGCTCCCACTCAGGTCAACACGAAGACATTGACTTACGTATTAACGTTTCACACTGCTTTCCAGTAAACCCCTGTGGACAATTGCACATATATCCATCGCCTCGTTCAATGCACGTGCCTCCATTTTGACATGGCATGCTAGCACATGGACTTGGTCGGGTAGTAGCTGTTTAGAAAACTAACAGCATTAGTTGTGGAAATGTTCAGTATTAAACGTATAGTGGAAATCGTTGCTAGAAACCGAAAAATATGTCCTACAACGTGTTTCTGTATTACTTGATGTAGCTCTAGAAAGAAAAGTACATCACTAGGAAGTTAAATCATTGGGGACCTAGCATAGGATAAACACTGCTGTATTTCACCAGATGAGTTACGAGGCCAGCTGGGAGCAGTTTGTAGAAATTCACTGAGTACGAGGCCCTTCTTGGTCTTGGTCGTACGGACGGTGAGGGATAGGTCGGATTCCTTGAGTACATTGTTAAAAGAACTCAAGAAATGGTTTTAAAAACCCGTTGAAGCAGTTTTGTAATTTCAGCAGTATACAGAATCGACGTGATTAGCATAATTTGTTAGCTTGTGTATCACAAGTGTCTTTGTAGACTGAGGCTCGTCCAAGTTCTAAGTTATACAATTTTGACCTTACCCCGACGTGGTCCCAAAAGTATCTTTGACTTAGCTTTAAAGCAGGTTGAACTTAAACTTGGCACCAAATCGTCAGAACTGCCCCCTATTCAGAACAAGTTTGATTTATCGTCTGGGACCTGACAAAGGATGGGGGGAAAGCATGAGGCGGGAATTTCTGTGGCTCGATTGTTAGACAAAGATTACACAGGGTAGGAAAGCTGTGGTCTTAACGAGTATTTTTTAATTTCATCAGCATGCAGGGTCAGTAATATTAGCACAGTTTGTTAGGTTATCAAGTGTAGATGTCGTATAGAGTCAAATATTTCAATCAGTTCAACCCGACGCTACCACTCAGATCAACACGAAGACATTGACTTACGTATTAATGTTTCACACTGCTTTCCAGTAAACCTCTCTGGACAATTGCACATATATCCATCGCCTCGTTCAATGCACGTGCCTCCATTTTGACATGGCATTCTAGCACATGGACTTGGTCGGGTAGTAGCTGTTTAGAAAACTAACAGCATTAGTTGTGGAAATGCTCAGTATTAAACGTATAGTGGAAATCGATGCTAGAAACCGAAAAATATGTCTTACAACGTGTTTCTGTATTACTTGATGTAGCTCTAGAAAGAAAAGTACGTCACTAGGAAGTTAAATCATTGGGGACCTAGCATAGGATAAACACTGCTGTATTTCACCAGATGAGTTACGAGGCCTGCTGGGAGCAGTTTGTAGAAATTTACTGAGTACGAGGCCTTTCTTGGTCTTGGTCGTACGGACGGTGAGGGAAAGGTCGGATTCCTTGAGTACATTGTTAAACGAACTCAAGAAATGGTTTTAAAAACCCGTTGAAGCAGTTTTGTAATTTCAGCATTATACAGAATCGACGTGATTAGCATAATTTGTTAGCTTGTGTATCACAAGTGTCTTTGTAGACTGAGGCTCGTCCAAGTTCTAAGTTATACAATTTTGACCTCACTCCGACGTGGTCCCAAAATTATCTTTGACTTAGCCTTAAACCAGGTTGAACTTAAACTTGGCACCAAATTGTCAGAAGTGCCCCCTATTCAGAACAAGTTTTATTTATAGTCTGGGACCTGACAAAGGATGGGGGGAGAGCATGAGGCGGGAATTTCTGTGGGTCGATTGTTAGACAAAGATTACACAGGGTAAGAAAGCTGTGGTCTTAACGAGTATTTTTTAATTTCATCAGCATGCAGGGTCAGTAATATTAGCACAATTTGTTAGGTTATCAAGTGTAGATGTCGTATAGAGTCAAATATTTCAATAAGTTCAACTCGACGCTCCCACTGAGGTCAACACGAAGACATTGACTTACGTATTAATGTTTCACACTGCTTTCCAGTAAACCTCTCTGGACAATTGCACATATATCCATCGCCTCGTTCAATGCACGTGCGTCCATTTTGACATGGCATGCTAGCACATGGACTTGGTCGGGTAGTAGCTGTTTAGAAAACCAACAGCATTAGTTGTGGAAATGCTCAGTATTAAACGTATAGTGGAAATCGTTGCTAGAAACCGAAAAATATGTCCTACAACGTGTTTCTGTATTACTTGAGTCAAATATTTCAATAAGTTCAACCCGACGCTCTCACTCAGGTCAACACGAAGACATTGACTTACGTATTAACGTTTCACACTGCTTTCCAGTAAACCCCTGTGGACAATTGCACATATATCCATCGCCTCGTTCAATGCACGTGCCTCCATTTTGACATGGCATTCTAGCACATGGACTTGGTCGGGTAGTAGCTGTTTAGAAAACTAACAGCATTAGTTGTGGAAATGCTCAGTATTAAACGTATAGTGGAAATCGTTGCTAGAAACCGAAAAATATGTCCTACAACGTGTTTCTGTATTACTTGATGTAGCTCTAGAAAGAAAAGTACGTCACTAGGAAGTTAAATCATTGGGGACCTAGCATAGGATAAACACTGCTGTATTTCACCAGATGAGTTACGAGGCCTGCTGGGAGCAGTTTGTAGAAATTCACTGAGTCCGAGGCCCTTCTTGGTCTTGGTCGTACGGACGGTGAGGGAAAGGTCGGATTCCTTGAGTACATTGTTAAACGAACTTTAGAAATGGTTTTAAAAACCCGTTGAAGCAGTTTTGTAATTTCAGCAGTATACAGAATCGACGTGATTAGCATAATTTGTTAGATTGTGTATCACAAGTGTCTTTGTAGACTGAGGCTCGTCCAAGTTCTAAGTTATACAATTTTGACCTCACTCCGGCAATTGGTCCCAAAATTATCTTTGACTTAGCTTTAAAGCAGGTTGAAGTTAAAGTTGGCACCAAATTGTCAGTACTGCCCCCTATTCAGAACAAGTTTTATTTATCGTCTGGGACCTGACAAAGGATGGGGGGAGAGCATGAGGCGGGAATTTCTGTGGGTCGATTGTTAGACAAAGATTACACAGGGTAAGAAAGCTGTGGTCTTAACGAGTATTTTTTAATTTCATCAGCATGCAGGGTCAGTAATATTAGCACAATTTGTTAGGTTATCAAGTGTAGATGTCGTATAGAGTTAAATATTTCAATAAGTGCAACTCGACGCTCCCACTGAGGTCAACACGAAGACATTGACTTACGTATTAATGTTTCACACTGCTTTCCAGTAAACCTCTCTGGACAATTGCACATTAATCCATCGCCACGTTCAATGCACGTGCCTCCATTTTGACATGGCATGCTAGCACATGGACTTGGTCGGGTAGTAGCTGTTTAGAAAACCAACAGCATTAGTTGTGGAAATGCTCAGTATTAAACGTATAGTGGAAATCGATGCTAGAAACCGAAAAATATGTCTTACAACGTGTTTCTGTATTACTTGATGTAGCTCTAGAAAGAAAAGTACGTCACTAGGAAGTTAAATCATTGGGGACCTAGCATAGGATAAACACTGCTGTATTTCACCAGATGAGTTACGAGGCCTGCTGGGAGCAGTTTGTAGAAATTCACTGAGTCCGAGGCCCTTCTTGGTCTTGGTCGTACGGACGGTGAGGGAAATGTCGGATTCCTTGAGTACATTGTTAAACGAACTCAAGAAATGGTTTTAAAAACCCGTTGAAGCAGTTTTGTAATTTCAGCAGTATACAGAATCGACGTGATTAGCATAATTTGTTAGTTTGTGTATCACAAGTGACTTTGTAGACTGAGGTTCGTCCAAGTTCTAAGTTATACAATTTTGACCTCACTCCGGCGTGGTCCCAAAATTATCTTTGACTTAGCCTTAAACCAGGTTGAACTTAAACTTGGCACCAAATCGTCAGAACTGCCCCTGTTCAGAACAAGTTTTATTTATCGTCTGGGACCTGACAAAGGATGGGGGGAGAGCATGAGGCGGGAATTTCTGTGGGTCGATTGTTAGACAAAGATTACACAGGGTAAGAAAGCTGTGGTCTTAACGAGTATTTTTTAATTTCATCAGCCTGCAGGGTCGGTAATATTAGCACAATTTGCTAGGTTATCAAGTGTAGATGTCGTATAGAGTCAAATATTTCAATAAGTTCAACCCGACGCTCTCACTCAGGTCAACACGAAGACATTGACTTACGTATTAAGAGGCAATGTCCACTAAGACCGAGCGAAATCGAAAATATGTGGCACATGATGAAAAATCAAAATTCTCCGTTTTTCGCCCAGAGATACCTTCTGGTAGCTCTAGAAACGTGGTGGCATTTTTTGTTGAGAAACTATTTTTAAACCTCCAAAAAATTAAAAAACCGTTACCGCACTACTTGTCTCTGCAAACACCCCGAATAAACGCGAATCATACCTTCTCGTAAACTTCGCTCTGTTTAATTCGCGTCACGGAACAATCCTGTTTTGAGCTTAGAAATTTGCTGTTGAAGAGCTTACAAGTAATTTGAGTCAAATTATTCTTTTGTGGATTAATTTTCAAGGTCTTGGCAGGCTGCTGAAAACCACTAAAATTCGCTTGCTTTGAATTCTCAATTTGGCACAGTTTTTCAAGAGAAAGTTTCCCTCCTCGGTAAAACACCGAATCACTTGAAATTCAGAATTCTTGAAAGAGGAAATGCCGTTCTTAAACCAGGTTTAAAAATTAGTTTCGGGCTTTTTATCAGCGCCGAGTACAAACGCTCTCAAAATCCCGATAATTACAACATTAACACGTCAACAATTGGCACATACCTCCGACCAAATAACCGAAAATGTGGACATTTCTTCTATTTTGGTTGGTATTCGGTTGTAATCCACAGCAGAAAGGTAATGTCTAGCTCACCTGAATATGGTATTGTCTAAATATCGGGTTCTGTGCGTACTCTTTCATAATAACCATCTTGGCGTCCGGGGTCAACAACATCACTGAAGCATCGCGTATTGGCAATCAACCCAAATGACTTATTTCCATCCCGCCTCCTTTTGTTAAAATGAAGAACCTTCAGGAATAAAATGATTTTTCCTTATTTGAACTTCAAAACAGTTTTCTCCTATAAAACGTCTTTTCTTGATCTGTATTCGTTGTAAAATTTCGAAACGATAATTTCTTGCCGAAAGCTTACAAGCCTGTTTAGTTTGAGTCACGCAACAAAATGTCACGCACTTGATTTTACCTGACGGCGGATTTGACTTGGAGGGGGGAAATGCACAGGAAACAAAACAAAAAACAAAACAACAACAAAAAGCAAGCAAAAAACAAACAAACAAAAACAAAGCAATGAGAACTTTGAAAACCTGTGGACCCAAGGACCGATTACCGTCAACTGCCGCTTATAAGCCCTGGGCTTATACAACTTTTGCGCCGATCAATTCGAAACTTCAACATCCCCCCCCGGGCATACCCCGGGCATTTGACTGTACATCGTGCCCAGGGAGGGGGGAATTTGAACGTTGCGTTGGAAGGGTGGGGAATTTGAACCAGATTTATCTCTTGTTCTGACGTAATACGCCCGTCAGTTTTTTCGGTTTTTGCAGGGTTTGACGGATATACATGATAGAATTTCGCCTTTGTTACTGAATAACTCTTTCAAAAGGGTCTTTGAACGAAGTTTGAAGGTGTCATTACGGCATATCTCTCTTTGAAAAGTGTGAACAGTGTTGATTGACAACGAAATTTGACTTTGAGGAGAGGTAGTTCAGTACTAATTGGTGGGGCATTTGAACGGCTTTCTTTCCCCGAGGGGAGGGAATTTGAACAAGGCAATCTTCAAAAGTTCAAATGCCCGGGGGGTTGCCCGGGGGGATGTTGAACTTTCGAATTGATCGGCACATTTGTAAGGGGTTTCGGGTGGGCTTATAAACGGAAGGGCTTATATCCGGGGGGGGGGGGGGGCTTATAAGTTTCGAAATGAGCCACAGCAGTGTTGATAGAAATACGTTTTTAATTTAACAGTTTTTAATTAACCTTTGAAACGTCACAATAAATCGAATTCATTTCAATTTTAATTTAACAACAAAATCAAAACTGTAACAACACGAACGTAACCGGAACGTAACAAAACAGAAGCTCAGAGTTCATCTTCGCAGTGTTCTGTGAGAGTGCTTAGTATTAAGGAAACAGGGAAGACTAGAAGGCGACTTATATCCGGTGGAGCTTATACGGGGTGTATTTTTTTGTTTACAGGTAGATGGGCCTATAACCGGGGGGGGACTTTTAAGCGGTTGGGCTTATAAGTGGCAGTTAACGGTATTTATGTTTTTATCAGTATCATTAGAGGCAGTGAAGCCTTGCCAAAACCTTGCCTGTTACTAGGCCTTTGAAAAAGAAATTTTTATTAGGTCTCTATGTATTGGTCTTCAAAAATTGGTCAAGACAGGAGTGAGAATGTAAAAATGTAGAGTAGCCCCGCAGTTCTTAACAACCTCTAATTTCATTGGACCTTGGTATCACGCAGCTCTATTGTTTTCGGGGCTAGGGTCCATTGTTTTGTTGTTTGGTGTATTGTTTTCTCAGCAAATCAGAGAAGACCTTGTAAGAGCTGCGACATCGCCAAAATGAATGTTGAGTTTACCAGGGGTGTGGCCAGGGGTGCCGGAACCGTCCTTTTCGTTCTTTATAAGCTTGCGAAACCATTTTATGGCAAACCTAGCGGATTACAATTTTATTCGTGAAACTCGAAATTAAGTTGAGTTTGAAACTCAACTCATGTTGAAACTCATCATGACAAGGAGTCCTAATGTTTAGGGCTCTTTGTCGCTTTCCGCCTGATCTTCTGAGCAGTGCAGGTGACGAAGGTGGAGAACCATCCTTGTGACGAATGGCTAACGCTCGAAACGTCAGCTTTCAGTCTCTTCACGGTGGCTCAATTTACCTTATCAACTCAGTTGATAAATACAAAGTTTTGTGTTTCGCTTCCCCACCGATGCGGCACCACAGTTTCTCTAGAAACTAACCCCCTTGTTTGTCAAGAGAAAGTTGGTTGTGCGATTTTTCTCCGTCTTCTCACGGTTGAGGAGAACGAGCTCGGTTTCGCTTAGAGCACTGCTATGGACGGTGGACCATCAGATGACAGGGCCTTAGTTTTCAGCGCAGATATTGGTCCCGTGTCATATGCTCTGCATACACGGACAGATTCCTTCTTTAGAAAACTGTACATTCACACCATCGATCTTCCAAGTGGCAACTAAACGGCTTGCAATGGACGCGCACCGGATGACACGTAACGATGGTTCTCCACCGGGATCTTGCTTGATATCGTGTCCTGAGTTTAGGAGGACAAATGTATCCGACTTAGTCTCCTCCAGCCTTGAGGTCGCAGGCTCCCTTCCCTCCATGGGGAGGGAAGGGAGCCAAGAGTTTGAACACCACACCCAGCTCTGCTCCTAGTACTCCTGCGCAAACTATGGTGGCCCTGCAGCCCCTGCAGTGGTAGCAGCCAGCGCTGTCTTGCTGGAAGCTGACTGTCTTCAGGGCTGGTATGGTAGTGTTATTCTGCTTAATGACGTCTGCCATCACAGCAAGGAATGCACGAAAGTGGGTATGAGAAAAAAGTGTACTTACCAGAGCCCACTGGAGGGAAGACACCGATGTGTTGCTTTGGACTCCGATTTGCCATTTCCACGGTCTGCTTTTCTCACTTTCCCGTTCGAGGCATACTTAGACAGCCCTGGTAGAACTCAACATGACCAACGTCGATTAGTTCCCTCTGCGCTATTCCCAGACAAGAGCGATCGGCTGGGCAAATGGTCCATGTTAAGAATACTAATTAAAAATACTTTTTCGCGTGCTGAAAGAAAATCAACGAAGCTCAACTTCTGAGTGGATATCGCTGATTCCAATACTGCAAGTGTGACCCGAAAAGTCTTTTTTTGCAACTGGAATAGCAACTGCTTGTTCATATCGCTTGTAAGAGGCGCAAACGCCTGCAACTAGTTTCTGAAAAGAATAAATGACCTCTATTCGCAGCCAAGGGAGATAATAGTTTGATTGGCTATTGTACTCGGTCACTGGGGTCCTGACTGCAAGAACTCCAAAGAACCTCTCCTTTCACAATGGCACGATTCAGAGGAAGCGCTCTACAACTGCTGCGTGTTAAATCTGGCGTTTTCGTTTTCTTTTTCTTTTTTTTTTTAACGAAAATTATCAGTTTTTGAACTCAAAGCCGATCCGCACTTAAGACATTTTGTCTAGTTTCCAATAATGCCGCACCTGAAATTTTCACACGCCTGATTTCCAAAAAGAAAATTATTTCCGCAAATGGCAGCTTCTCGAGGCGACTTCCTCGACGCAACACTGGTGGCTTGAAAATAATATTGAAATCCTTCACCGTGAAATTAATTAGACTTGAAAAGTCGAACTCTTGAAAAGTCGAACTCTGCATAAGATATAAAAAGATATATGGATGTTTGCTATTTTTAGACTATCGGAAGCTAATACTTTCTGCTTCTAGTGAACACGTGACAATTTTTTCCTCTCGCCAGAGCGTCACAAAATGTACATCTATGTAATCTGCAACTTGTTTTACACAGGACAGAATTGTGTGATGAATCATATTTAGTATCACTCTATTTTACTAGTCGAAAGATATTTCAGGCATAGCTTCGGCGGTGTAACATGACACCAAACAGGAGGACGGAATGTGAGTAAACAAACACAGTTGTAGCCAAGTGCTACGCATTGAAAACTTACGATTATAGAGAAAAGTGAACTTAAAATTTTCAGGAATCTTGTAAAAAACAAATGGATGCCTTCTTTGTTAGCCTTCGATATGCTTTAGTTTAAATCATGGAAAAAATTCAGCTATCTCTGCGGTTTGTTTTTACATTGAGGTAGTCCGGCATCTGTGATGAAAACGGGAAACGGTCATTCCGGTCGAGTTGCTGAAACAAACGCCATCACTATTTACATCGCCTTCTATCTTGTATAATTTCTTTCATAGCTTAAGTTATTTCAGACGTCCTAATCTTTCCATTTTTTTTCCCATTTTTGCAATCCCATCACCAAAGCCTATCCTGTGACTTGACCAGAACCCGTTGCGTGACAGACAAATTTAGTTAAATCAGACCATAATAACAGTGCGGTTTCTGAGATGAATGTGGAGATCACTGCAAAGTTATTTAGTTTATTCAGGGAATTAACACTGGGAGATTTTAAAAATTCATTTGCCATTCGTTAATGGATGTGAATGTGTTGGCGGAATCGTTATTCATTAGTTGAAAGTCAATCTGGAGATACCAGGAGATAACGGTCGATTCCACGCGTCAAGATGGCCCTTGGACAGTACACCTAAAACTTGACAAAACCTGGCATTTAGACAAAATCTTATTCAAGGTAAGCTAGATATGACCTTTATCCTGTACTTTTCATCCAAATACCAAAGGAAACAAGGAAAAAATTCCAAGTTTTCGGCTATTCGGTCGGAGGCACGAGCCTATTGTTTGTACTGGTTGACAGTTTAATGTTGTGATTATCGGGATTTTGAGAGTGCTTGTACTCGGCGCTGATAAAAAGCCCGAAACTAATTTTTAAACCTGATTTTAGAATGGTATTTCGTCTTTCAAGAATTCTGAATTTCAAGTGATTTGGTGCTTTACCGGGGAGGAAAACGTTCTCTTGAAAAACTGTGCCAAATTGAGAATTCAAAGCAAGCGAATTTTAGTTATTTTCAGCAGCTCGCCATGACCTTGAAAATTAATTCACAGATCTAAAATAGGACTCAATTACTTCCTACACACTTTAAAAGCAAACTTCCACCCTTAAAATGGGGGTTTTCTGGGGTGCAAATCAAACAGAGCGAAGTTTACGAGAAGGTATGATACACCTTTATTTCGCGTGTTTACAGGACACGTGTGGCGTAAACATGTTAAATTTTTTTTTTCGGGCTTAAAAAAAATTTTTCAAGAAAAAAATGCCACCACGTTTCTTAGTTTGCCATAGGGTATCCGTGGAAAATTTATGAGGGAATTTTATTTTTCATCATGTGCCGCCACTCGCTCGATGTTAGTGGACATCCCCTCTTAATGTTTCACACTGCTTTCCAGTAAACCTCTCTGGACAATTGCACATATATCCATCGCCTCGTTCAATGCACGTGCCTCCATTTTGACATGGCATTCTAGCACATGGACTTGGTCGGGTAGTAGCTGTTTAGAAAACTAACAGCATTAGTTGTGGAAATGCTCAGTATTAAACGTATAGTGGAAATCGTTGCTAGAAACCGAAAAATATGTAATACAACGTGTTTCTGTATTTTTTGAGTCAAATATTTCAATAAGTTGAACCCGACGCTCTCACTCAGGTCAACACGAAGACATTGACTTACGTATTAACGTTTCACACTGCTTTCCAGTAAACCACTGTGGACAATTGCACATATATCCATCGCCTCGTTCAATGCACGTGCCTCCATTTTGACATGGCATTCTAGCACATGGACTTGGTCGGGTAGTAGCTGTTTAGAAAACCAACAGCATTAGTTGTGGAAATGCTCAGTATTAAACGTATAGTGGAAATCGATGCTAGAAACCGAAAAATATGTCTTACAACGTGTTTCTGTATTACTTGATGTAGCTCTAGAAAGAAAAGTACGTCACTAGGAAGTTAAATCATTGGGGACCTAGCATAGGATAAACACTGCTGTATTTCACCAGATGAGTTACGAGGCCTGCTGGGAGCAGTTTGTAGAAATTCACTGAGTACGAGGCCCTTCTTGGTCTTGGTCGTACGGACGGTGAGGGAAAGGTCGGATTCCTTGAGTACATTGTTAAACGAACTCAAGAAATGGTTTTAAAAACCCGTTGAAGCAGTTTTGTAATTTCAGCATTATACAGAATCGACGTGATTAGCATAATTTGTTAGTTTGTGTATCACAAGTGACTTTGTAGACTGAGGTTCGTCCAAGTTCTAAGTTATACAATTTTGACCTCACTCCGGCGTGGTCCCAAAATTATCTTTGACTTAGCCTTAAACCAGGTTGAACTTAAACTTGGCACCAAATCGTCAGAAGTGCCCCCTATTAAGAACAAGTTTTATTTATCGTCTGGGACCTGACAAAGGATGGGGGGAGAGCTTGAGGCGGGAATTTCTGTGGGTCGATTGTTAGACAAAGATTACACAGGGTAAGAAAGCTGTGGTCTTAACGAGTATTTTTTAATGTCATCAGCATGCAGGGTCAGTAATATTAGCACAATTTGTTAGGTTATCAAGTGTAGATGTCGTATAGAGTCAAATATTTCAATAAGTTCAACCCGACGCTCTCACTCAGGTCAACACGAAGACATTGACTTACGTATTAACGTTTCACACTGCTTTCCAGTAAACCTCTCTGGACAATTGCACATATATCCATCGCCTTGTTCAATACACGTGCCTGCATTTTGACATGGCATGCTAGCACATGGACTTGGTCGGGTAGTAGCTGTTTAGAAAACTAACAGCATTAGTTGTGGAAATGCTCAGTATTAAACGTATAGTTCACGTCGATGCTAGAAACTAAAAAGTATGTCCTAAAAAGTGTTTCTGTACTACTTGATGTAGCTCTAGAGAGAAAAGTACGTTACGAGGACGTTAAATCGTTGGGGACCTAGCATAGGATAAACACTGCTCTATTTAACCAGATGAGTGACGAGGCCTGCTGGGTGCAGTTTGTAGAAATTCACTAAGTACGAGGCCCTTCTTGGTCTTGGTCGTACAGACGGTTAGGGAATTGTTGGAGTCTTTGAGTACATTGTTAAACGAACTTTAGAAATGGTTTTAAAAATCCGTTGAAGCAGTTTTGTAATTTCATCAGCATACAGAGGCGGCTTGACTGACATAATTTATTAGATTGTGTATCAGATGTGGCCTCTGTTGACTGCAGCTCGTCCAAGTTATAAAGATTACAATTTTGACCTACTTACACATGGAATATGGAGATCCAGTATCATCTTTGATTCAGCCTTAAAGTAAGTTGAACTTAGACCTTGTTTAAGCAATTGAACTCGCATGTCAGGGGATTAGCCTCAGATCACAGCCGTAAAATCACAAGCAAGACCAAAATTACCTTTACGGCCTGCTAGAAATGCATATTGTCTAGCGTGCACGTATAACAGGCCAACGTTGACTTTAATTTGAATAACGACGTCAACAAAGTGAATGCGAATTTAACTTTGGAATATAATAAATGCTAGTTGTGATAACCATGCCATCCGGCGTACAGACCTTGCTGCAGTTGGTCTGCGGGCAAATATTCCAATTAGTTCAGCCCGACGCTCTCACTTAGTCAATAAGAAGACATTGAATTACGTCATAGAGTTTCACACTGCTTTCCAGTAAACCGGTCTGGACACTGGCACATATATCCATGTCCTTGTTCAATGCACGAGCCTCCATTTTTACACGTAATACTAGCACATGGACTTGGTCGGGTAGTAGCTGTTCAGTAAATTACCAGCATTAGCTGTGTAAAATGTTGTTTACTGTATAATGAAAGTTCATACAAGAAATGAGCAGTGCGAGAACTTATGAAATCCCAGGGGACTACTTCATGTAACTCTAGAAAGAACACTGGGTTACCAGAAAGCCAAGTCCTTGACCCTAATTTAGTTTAAAACGACGATCATCGGATCAGATAATCTCGAAGTATCTGGTCTTCAAGCCTCAGTGCCTCAGGCCAGGTGCGAGCAAATCGTGAGAACAATTTTTCTGCAGCATGCCGGGTCAGCGCGATCAGCACGCCTTGTTAGATCACGTAATTGTTACATTAGGTGGGCTATGCAGGGACCGTGCGGTCTATTTTGAAGTGGGGGGGGGGGGGGGGGGGCGCTAACTCGATCGCTCAAGGGTGAAGTAGGGACGGGGGTCGGGGGTGGGTGGGGTGAGAGCCTCACGCAAAAATTTTGCTTTCTCTGGTGGCTGATTAACAACGCATCTAGGGCGGCCAAGTGTGTTAAGAGTTGTCAGCTTATACCAGGAGGTGTCCCGGTTTATACCCATCAAAGCTATGCTAAGGGTATAAAACTCTTCGACTTACCACTGATTAATTTTGACGTTACTTAGAACACGTTTTGGTGGCCTAATCCGGAATAAAAGACAATATACAGTTACTGTTTTCTTAGTTTGGAGATAATTCCTTTCGCTCAGTAATGCACCCACGATAACAAAATGTACGGAATGCGGGGCGGAATGTTTTGGTTTACTCAGAATACGAAAAATTGCATTCTGTTAGGGAGCCAGGATGTTTCCAAAATAATATGCCTGAGCCTCTTCTTTCATCTCTACACACATTTTAAGACGTAACCGGCACGGCGCAAACCTTGACTTGTTGCCATCTAAGATCTCAAACTCAAAAACAGTTTTCTTAAAACTTGTGCAAGCAAACCTGTTATCCTAACAGAATAAGGCCAACTGAGAAAACTGAGCTGAGTGTCATGAAATGTATAGTTCTCCAAAGCCAGTCTGTCGATATGTCCTGACTTCTGAACTGAGTACCGGATCAAAGCTATGCTATAGGGGGAGCAGGGATGGCGCAGTGGTGAGAGCACTCCCCTTCCACCAATGTGGCCCGGGTTCGATTCCCGGTCCTGGTGTCACATGTGGGTTGAGTTTGTTGTTGGTTCTCGTTCTTGCTCCGAGAGTTTTTCTCCGGTTAGTCCGGTTTTCCTCCCTTCATAAAAACCAAAATTTCCAAATTCCAATTCGACCTGGACGTCAAGTGTTTACACATGAGCCCCTGGCTCGGGAGATTAGACAACTACTCCCTACGCTATGACGTTAAAATTTGATTCACCGATTTCTTTTTGTTATTTGCCTTATTTGTCATCGTTAGGAGCGAAAGAGATATTTCGGCAGCTATCCTAGTTGGAAAGTTTACATGCATAGAGGGGCTTGAAGAAGTCACGTTGATTTCCAGCAAATATCCAGGACGCTGTTGCCGATAATCCTATCTGGAGACAGACTATAGTTCTTAATGCCCGGGCCAGACAAGACCGAGAGTCGACAATCAGTTTCGAACTCTTTGGGAGCAGAAAGACGGTCAATGGGAGTTCACTAGAGTTAGAGTCCAAACGACAGCGAAAGTTTCAACTTCCGTCTGTTGTAATTAAGATCTGAGCAGGTTCAAACTCTTCAAGATAGAGTCCCCTAGATTGATTTTCAATCCGAAGCCAAATGATAGCAAGGCAATTTGAACTCTTGTAGAGTTTCCGTTTCTATTTCTTTTTGTTTGGCCCATATGAAAATTAGATCTAACCGGGGAAAACAAAATACTAGTTAATCCTGAAACTAATCACTCATTAATGAATTTTCCAACTTTCTCATTATTATTATTTCTTTATGGCGCCAAAAAGTGGGGGGGGGGGGGGCTAAAGTCCCCTCAGCCCCTCCCTCGCACAGTCCCTGCTTTGGAATCCTTAGCTCGAATGGTATGTCAGAGGATTAGTAGTCCCGTATAAGCACGAGCAGGGCTAACAAATGCCATACATGGTCCAGTTGGTAGATGGTGTTGTTTGATGCCTTAATTTTGACCTCAAATTCGGAATGATGTCTATGTCAATCTAACGCTATTTGTGATAACCAGGCTATCCGGCGAACAGACCTTCCATGACCGCGAGACAAATATTTCAATTAGTTCAAGCCCGACGCTCTCACTCAGTCAATAAAAACACATTGACTTACGTATTAGTGTTTCACATTGCATTCCAGTAAACCCGTCTGGACACTGGCACAGATAAACAAAATCGCCTTTATCGATGCACGTGCCTCCATTTTTGCAAGGCATGCTTGCACAAGGACTTGGTCGCGAGGTGGAAGGACTTGGTCGTGGGGGGGAAGGACTTGGTCGTGGTCGGGCCACTGTTAAGTAAATTGACAGCGTTAGCCAAAGATATGTTATTCTGTATTCTGTATGAAGACAAAAGGATTTCGGAGAGGTTAAAAGATCTAGAAGTAAAGGAGGGACTGATTTAACCTCTTTTCAAAGGGAAACGCATTAATTTGGGAGGAAATACATTAACGTTCAGAGCGTGAATACAATGCGTTGCTGTATCACAATCATATCCCCAGGGAAGGAATACTTTAACATTGGTGACGCGATGGGCTATTCTTTTCCATATAATGCAAATCACTGAACTTGAAATATAGGATAGGAAAATGTATGTCTTTAGTTTTGAAGAATACACTACTGAATAAAAATTTGGCTGCTGACCTGACGATCTGTGTGTAGTTAGTTTTATCCATAACAATTTATTTTATTCAGCTATAGTATCCACTGCCTTGATGGTCTAGTGATTAGGAAACCGCGTTGTAGCTTTAGTAACTCAGGTTCGAATCCTGATCAATGCATTTAGTCATCTTTTGCAGTTTGTTTGCGCCATTGTAAACATGCAGAATTTGGCTAACACGAATCAATGGACCGGAAAAAGCTTTTTTCTCTTATTGAAGAACTATGCTTGTGTGCAGTGGAGAATTAATGCAGCAAGAAAATGGCAGCTTGCGGAATTACGTCACGTTCAGTGCATTGCATCACGGATATGGATAGGAATAGCGCGCCAATCCCGTCACCGACGTTCGAATTTTCTTATCTTGGGTGTATGTTAATGAGATTCGACCGCATTTTATTCGTGTGATGCCGAAAATAGTCTAACACCTCAACGACACGAATGAATGCTACATAAGATAGGTCCAGGAGAAACCAGAAAAATCGAGTTGATTGACAATGTTTACTTTGCGTTGCTTCAGTTTGTAGGGAAACGTAATGGTTAATTGTTCAGCAAACTTCAGCTTTTAGGTCAAAAAATAAACAAAGAGCTTTATTTCATGCATTAAACATTCTCTATGCTAAAGTAGAGCGCAATTGGCCAATCATCATTGACGCCTCTCTTTGTGCAAGCCTTTAGCGTAGACCAAGGGCGCATTCTTTTGGGACTATTCCGGCTATTCTTATTCCGGTTTAGGAACAACAGAATACACGGAATTTCAATTTCAAAAAGAACGCTTATTCTAAAAACGGAATACCCATGGCGGAGGTGACCTGAGACTACTATGTCTGCACACGCACGGGCGGCCGCGTAGGATTTCCCGCTAAAAATTTCCCAAAAGAACGCGTACTCTGGGTATTCCGAGTAACCGTATTCCTTCATTCTGTTCACTCAACTATAGGGAGCAGAATGAATGGAATGATATTCCGTTCATTCCAAAAGCGGAATCGTTCCTAAAAGAACACAAATACCGCCTATTCCGATCGAGTATTCCTGTTCCAGAATAGTCCCAAAAGAACGCGCTCCAAGTGTGCTACAATACGTATACGTGCGAGTCACTAAGCATGGTACTACCATACTATGTGACTGGTAATTATTTAAAGGGACAACGTCCCGCCAGATGATCTCAGTATCGCTTGTTTAGTTTCCATATTATGTAGCCAAATGCCCCCAAATATACTTCTAATTTATTGGATAAACAGTTTCCATAGAACAAAACAGAAACAAAGGTAGTTTGGGGACAAAATGCAAGATCATGAATAGGATGGAAGTGGGCGATGCAGAAGTAAAAAATTGCTATTCTGATAGAACCGTTATTTTGTCTCTATCTCATCAGTTCTTTGCTTTATCATCCTTGCCGATTTTTTTCTTCACATTTCAAGTATCTATTCAAGCTCTTGGCCATACATAATAAAACACAACATAATGAAGATGACTAACCTTTTTCGCAAGTATACCTGTGTTTTTTTAGGCACTCGTGGGTTATCCATTTTTGGCCTTCTGTAAACCGAATCTTACCACAGCGCATATTGACATCTTTGACTGGTTGATTTGGCGCCCAATTTCTGTAATTGCTCTTCTCTCCACTGACCCACTCGAAAACATTCAAATTCTTTATGTTGTTCAGGCCACACCAACTGCCATATTTTCCCAGAAGACGTTCAAGAAACTTTTGCTCGTTTGCGTCATTCACAGTTACCAGGTTGGCTTTCATTGATTTGCAAACTGCCTGGGCCTCTCTCCAACTGAGCTTAAATTCCTTCCTTCCTTCCCTGAAGTAACAGCTACCGCCATAATATGTCCAGCCCTTTTCACAGCGATTATCTGAAACACAGATATCAAAATGAATACTCTCCTACTGGCCTCCTTATTTTTCTTGTGGTACAAGTTGAAGAATTTGGTTATCATTTACTTTATTCTTATCACTTTTATGATTGATGGTGTAGTGGTATTCCTAGGAGAAGTTATAATAGTAGATGCCAGTCAATCTTGAGGCTTAAAGGCTCAGAATTTTATATTTCCCAGGTAGAATAATGCACCTGCATTTAGATATAATTAGTTGGGACACTTCAACCGAATGCTGCTTATTTTTTCTTCTCGTGCTCCCTCCTCCCTTTAAATGTTGATTATCGCAATCCAGCCAGAAACAAAAAGCAAACAAAAATTGGCGAAGAAAAGTCAAACTATCTTTCAAATTGCATTTGGTAGCCAGTTACAACTTTATTTCAGTCAGTCAGTCAGTCAGTCAGTCAGTCAGTCATTCTGCCAGTCAGTCAGTCAGTCAGTCAGTCAGTCAGTCTGTCAGTCAGTCAGTCGGTCAGTCGGTCAGTCAGCTGTCTAAAGTCTAATTTTGTATCCATCGACTCTTTCGCTATTTTTTCCCCAGAACAAAAGCCTGCCATTATTGGAGGTTCAGGTGGAGTGCTTTGTCTCCCTTTAGCGTGTCTTTTGTGCTGGTTGAGAGTGCGCCGCCGTAAAAATGAATAAGATACCTTTACTAATGATAACGCCACTGATTCCACAGCAGACAGAAGCGAAAATAACATAGAAATGATCCATCAAGGGTATCAGTTGGATGAAAATTAAATAGTAAAGAGACTGAATGCTGTCAGACAGTCAAAATGCAACCATCTAATCCCCCCACAAACACCCCTTTGAACTTCAGTTTAATGAAGGTGAAGGTAAAAAGGGCAGGTAAAATGGCACACGAGCCAATGAGGGCCACACGGCCGGAGTTTATCCCGGTTTCTTTAGCATGAAGCAACTAAGAGTATTGCTACTCCCCTCTGGATGGGATGATAGTCCATCGCAGGGTTACCCCCAGCAGTATGTCGCCGGTACCCATTTTATACACCTGGGTGGAGAGAAACAATGTGGCGTAAAGTTTCTTGTCTAAGGAAACAACACTATGGCAGGGACTGAGTGTCGAGCCACTGACCTTCAGATCTGAAGTCCAACTGGCTAACCACTACACTATCACGCCCTCACTTGATTTTAATATACTAGCAGAAAATTGACGATATATTTCGTAGGCCGGACACTCAGTCAATAACAAGTAATACAAATATTATAAACCATTTTATACCAGGATGAACTTAAATAATCAGGATGACATTGAAAGAGGTAAATAATAAATAGTTTTCTTTATTTTTTCTGAAGCATCTCAGCGGTCCGCAATCCTAAATCCTTGAATCTGATTGGCTAATAACGCGCACTCCAGCGGTCCGGATTTTCCTATACGGACCCCGCGTACGGACCGCTCGAATCCGCGGGAAAACTTGAAGTGAAATCATTTCACTCCTGCACAACGAAACGTTGGATTTTTCTTCTTAAAATGGAACTGTTCTCTCACTATCCGTTGTAAAGTGAAAGAAAAAATCAGCAATGGAATAATAGGCCTGGTTATTCTACGAAAAAGGCGAGTTTTTCTCTGTTTTTTATTCGAGTTGTGGTTTTCTTATTGTAACGAGCGCTGCGTCGGTCGACGACCACAACAAATCCAGGTCTCAAATAACCATTTATTACTACACTCAGCGGCTCCTCTATAGTGCAATATCAGCGCACCAAAAACCACCGTTACCACGTGTAAGTTCCTTTTATGCCTAGTGTTGCGTGTATACTACGTTGGTTATTCGCGATAAAACCGTCCTACAAAACTACGTTAATTATTTGTAATCTTAACGGTTCCTTGGAGCTCGTGCACAACACTTCTAAAATGACAGTTTCGTTACGTTTCTTAACGGTTCCTTGCCGCTCGTGCAGAATAGCTCTAAAATAGCTGTTTCGTTACATTTGCCCCCTCCCAACAAAAAGCGATGAGTCCTCGCATCAAGGGGTTCACCCATAACCAATAATTTCCAATAAGAAATAACAACAGTTTCACGATAAAGTCAACAAATCTATGTTCTTCGAATATCCTCTTAATGACAACGTAAGGGCTTAAATAACGAAACTTGAATAATTAAATAAAGAAAACAACTGTCCTTTACTTGTAAGCGGAAGGCTTTCATCTGCTATCAGTTTGATTTAGTGTTCCTTCTTAATGCATTTGATGGTCACTATCCTTCGGTCTTTGGTTAGTGCATGTACATTCTATTAGCAGTTCAGCGTCACTGGGGGCCGCTCGATTCCTGAGAAGGCTTTAGGCGATTATGATGCACGAACTTGGGCTTTCCCCTGGAATTTTCTGAATCTTGTAGACCACATCAGTGATCTGCTTAGTTATCTCCCAAGAACCATCCCAGGGGGTCTGTAACTTTCGACTTAGTCCCTTCTTGCTCTGCGGACTGTACAACCATACTTTTTCCCCCTCCTTGTAAGGTTTGTGGTTGCACCGATGGACATACAGGCCTTTTTGTCGTTGGCTCTCAAT
This sequence comes from Siderastrea siderea, assembly GCA_964030785.1. NCBI lineage: Eukaryota > Metazoa > Cnidaria > Anthozoa > Scleractinia > Rhizangiidae > Siderastrea > Siderastrea siderea. The sequence goes on from OZ034972.1 coordinate 5,131,442, forward strand.
CTGTAGACTTTCCCAAGCAAATTCGTGTACGGTCCCTATTTGTTCCTTCAGGTTCCATGCATACTCGGTATAGACGGGCGATGTGTTGTCTCCAGGAGGAACACCAAATATGACCTCCACGGGAAGTCGAATCTCTCTTCCGAACATGAGCTCATTCGGCGTATAACCGGTACTCTCATGTACTGCTGATCGGTACGCCATAGAAAGGAGGGGAAGATAGCGATCCCAATCCCGTTGGTTTTCTTTGACAAACTTTGACAGCATGGCTTCCAATGTGCGGTTCAATCTTTCTACCATCCCATCAGATTGTGGTCGTAACGGAGTTGTTCGGGTCTTGTCAATGTCGAGAAGTCTGCACACCTCCTTGAACAAAACGGATTCGAAATTCCGCCGTTGGTCTGTGTGTATTTGTAAGGGAACGCCAAATCTACTAATGACCTCTTTAATCAAGATGTGTGCCACAGCTTCTGCAGTTTGGTCCGGAATGGTATGGACTTCAGTCCACTTAGACAAATAATCCATCACTATAAAGGCATACCGGTTTCCTTGCTCTGTTTCTGGCAGAGGTCCCAAAACATCAATCGCTATCCTTTCGAGAGGTGCTCCCACGTGGTACATCTGCATAAGGGCCTGAAAATTCCCTTGTGGCTTCCGTCGAGAAGAACACTTCGTGCACCTCCGACACCACTGCTTGACATCACGGGTACTTCCACACTAGTAGTATCTTTGCTTGACACGATGAAGGGTTTTCTTCACTCCAAGATGCCCCACAGTCACTGAGTCATGAAGAGAAACCAGTAGCCTTCCTTGGAGCTTTTTAGGAACAACTAATTTCAGACTCTGCTCCTGCTGTGGGTTGGCTTCCTCCCAATTGCGATACAGGAATCCATCATTGAGGGCAAGTCTCTTGAACTGCGTTCAGTAACCTTTAACTTCGGGGGATAGAGATGAAACCTCTTCCCACGGTGGGTGCTCTTCCCCTGCTTCTAACCAACGTATGACGTGGGACAAAATGGAGTCTGAACGTTGCTCCCTTCGTAAGTCCTCCTTCGACAACCCCTCCAACCAAGTATCTGCTTTCTGAGATGGTGCTGTTGTGTCCGATGCTGTGTGCCCGGTGCGATGGTGCTGTTGTTGTCGACCGGAGCTCCTTGTGATTGCACCACAAAATGAACCCTCCTGGGACATCTGGTTGGTTTCCACCCTTTCGCAGTGTGAACATTCATCAGCGCTGCATGGTCGTCGAGACAAGGCATCTGCATTTCCATGCCGGCTTCCAGGGCGATACACAACTTCATAATCGTAGGTGCCAAGAATTTCTAACCAGCGAGCCAATTGTCCCTTCAAATCTTTAAAACCCAGCAGCCACCGCAACGCTCCATGATCAGTACGGACAAGGAACTTCCTCCCATACAGGTAATTGTGAAAGTGTCGTACTCCTCCTACTATAGCAAGAAGCTCGCGACGAGTGACGCAGTAGTTCCTTTCTGCCTTCTTCAACGCTCTACTGAAATATGCTATCACCCTTTCAATCCCGTCTTGAACCTGGGAGAGGACAGCACCGGTTGCCACGCCACTTGCATCTGCATCAAGAGTGAACTGACCTACACGGGTTGGGTACGCCAAAGTCGGAGCTGAGACAAGCTTCTCTTTTAGGGTATGGAATGCCTTCTCGCAGTCCTCAAGGGCTTAGCAATGGTAGCGTACTCATGGACAAATCGGTGGTTATATGAAGTCAAACCCAGGAAACTTCGAACATCTTTTGCAGAGTGTGGGGTTGGCCAGGTGCGGATGGCTTCTGTCTTACTTGGGTCCGTGCTGACACCATCACCACTCACGATATGACCCAAAAACGCCACGCACCGTTGAAAAAGGAAACACTTCTTTGGGCTCAGCTTTAAGTTGGCTTCTCTTAGTCGCTGGAAAACCAGTCGGAGTCGGTTCAGCTCTTCCTCAAAGGCTGCCGCATGTACAATGATGTCATCCAGGAAGATAAGCAAAATTTCTCAGGGTAACCCAACAAGCACTTTCTCCATCAATCTCTCGAATGTGGCTGGAGCGTTACAGAAACCGAAGGACATGACGCAGAACTGATAAGGGCCAGAACCCGTGGAGAATGCAGTCTTCTCTTTGTCACTTTCTGCCATCTCCACTTGCCAATACCCGCTCGCCAAATCTAAAGTGCTAAACCACTTCGAACCTGATAGGGCATCCAGACAATCTGCAATTCTTGGCAGAGCATAGGAGTCCTTAATGGTAACGCTGTTGAGTTTGCGATAGTCCACACAAAAGCGAATGGATCCGTCCTTCTTTCGTACCAGGACCACGGGAGAAGACCAAGGACTAGATGACGGCTCAATGACGCCCTTAGCCAACATTTTCTTCACCTGTTCCTTGAGGTGAAAAGGAAGGCGCCTCGGGGCTTGCTTAATGGGCCACGTATCTCCTGTGTCGATGTTATGGCTTTCTATGTTTGTACGACCCAGAGGACTCGAGGTAGTGGCGAAGATATCCTGATATTCTTACAACAAGTTAGTTAACGCTTCAGTCTGGGCTGAATCCAATCCATCTGTACTCCTACGCACCAGTTCACTGAGTTCAGGGGGAAAACCCTTTCCTTGATCTTCTTCTTTTGCGTTCTCTTCGAATTCTCGTGGTTGGGAAACCTGTACGAGCCGTACGTTTGTTCCTGTTGCGTCACCTATATTCTGCACTTCCTGCTCTGGTTCGCAAAGAGTAGCGACAGTATTGCGGTAGGCTGTTTCCGGATAAGAAGTGGGGTTAAAGAGTCTAATGGGAATACAGTTGTTTCCCATATTCACGAAAGTCCGTCCCACTAAAAGTTTGCTGCGATGGACAAATTCCATAGTCGGTTCCAGAACCCCAACACAATCTTCTTCACACAGATCTAACACTCTTGCTGCCGCTACCATTTTGCTGTTGGCAGGAATCACTACCGTCTCCTGTACGGCCACTCTGTAACACTGGTGGCTGCTAGGCGAAGTTTCCGCGGAAGTTTGTTTGAGGCTTGTGTAGATGTCTTCAGTTCCGTTTGCTGAGGGGTTAGAAATAGACAGTTTTAGGTCACCCGCTGGCCCTGGACCGATATTGCAACCGTGCTTTCTTAGGTAGTCCATGCCTAGGATACCATCCACTTCAATGTCCGCTATCCATATCTCATGTCTGGCTCGGTGACCTTCTATCTCTAGGTCAAAGCTTCCTCTTCCGAAAAATGGTTTTGCACTGCCATCCGCAAGCACCATCCGATTCTCTACGGGCTCTATTGTAGGTCTTGTAGCTTCGTCCAATTTGTCCATGACAGCTGGGTTCAAAATGGTTATATTGGAGCCAGTGTCTATCAGTAGCGGTACGTGCACCCCGCCAACTTTACTCGGTTGAGCTTGGGAGTCCCGGAGGGAAGCAGTTCTGAAGGGATGAAGGGGCCTTTCTTGACGATGCTGGACCGAACTTAGACCCTCAAGTTCGGTCCGTATCCATTTCCCTGGTTTGAGCGAGGTTCAGACGAGAGGCGCCTTGGGCAGTTACGGGAAAAATGAACAGGGTCCCCACAATTCCAACATTAAGATCCCCGACTCCTCGAGCGCCACGTACTTCCTCTTTCCAGCCGAGCGGGTCCAGTGATCTTCTTCACCAATTCTTCGAAGAGCCGCTTTTGATCCTCTCTCTCCTTCCTGAGCGCTTGCAGAATCTTGCTAACTGAAGGCTCAACGTTTTTGCCCTCATTGCCCAACAATCTGGCTTCCAACAGTATTCGTCACCATGCGACCAGGCCTGAGACGCTGTCGCTCCGACGCTTGAAAAGCTTCCAACTCATAGGCGATATTAAGGTTTCTTGCACCGTCCCCGGTCGACTGTGGACTATGTGCCATCGCATCTCCGAGTCCGTTATTGCGTCAATGAAATGATCTTTGACCAGGACGTCTTGGATGGCCAATGATGCATTAGGATAAGCTGGTCGTACCAGTCTCCGTATCGCCTGTGCGAGTTCGGTGAGAGACTCATCCTTTCCTCTAGCACGATGTTTCAACTGTGTGCGAAAAAGTTGGATTTGTCCCTCGTTGCCAAACCTGGTTGACAAGGCCTCCGTGAGCGCCCGATAATTTCTCCTCGCGTAGCCGTCCAAATCAGCGAGAATCGCTTGCACCTACCCCTGCAAGCTCGCAGCGAAGTACATGGCCTTGGTCCCCTCATCCCAGCCGTTGAGATCTGCAATTAACTCGAACTGAACTCGGTAGTCATCCCATGCTGATTTCCCATCGAATGGCGCCGGGCTAATCAACGGTTTCTCCCGAAAACGGCGATTCCGATCTCCTTTCTGATCAATTTCCGGTTCGCACGCGCGCGCTTCCGTTTCCGGTTGCCTTCCAGGCCCCGCGCGGCCCGCTGCCACATTATCGAGCCGCCATATTCTCTCGTTGAGTTGGTCGATTTGTGCCTGAAATTTCTCGGCCATCCGCCGCTCCATCTCTTCACTATTTGCCAGGAGCCTCTGGCCTAGTTCCTGAACTGCGGATATAAACGACGCCGGAGACTCACGACCGACTGAAGCCGAAAAATTCCCTTCCGGAGTCGCTGTGTTATTGATGCCGAAATCGTCACAGTATGCATCATGCGGATCCGTCGCAGATGAGCCTGATCACAGTTCACCATAGCTCTCCTCAGCAGCTGCCATCCTAAATCAACAATGTGACAATGTTCCTAACTAACTGCAACGGTCACCCGGCTCACGCCAGCAACCAAACTCACAAACGCTAAACTCAAGCTAACTACAACTCTACAGCTAAAATTCAAGCTTCGTGGAAGAAAACAAGCCTCCACAACAACAACATCAACAACAACAACTACTACTACTACAGAGTCCAGTACGACCCAGATCAACGGCAACAAATTTAACTACGCAATGTCTCGTTGTGCAGCCCGCAAACAAGAACAACAGCCCCACTCAGCTGGACTCAAAACAACCAAAACAAACGATCTGACCTGATTTTTGCTGACTTCGGCCGTGGCGATCCACCCCGCTCCTGACACCAAATGTAACGAGCGCTGCGTCGGTCGACGACCACAACAAATCCAGCTCTCAAATAACCGTTTATTACTGCACTCAACGGCTCCTCTATTGTGCAAGATCAGCGCACCAAAAACCACCGTTACAACGTGTAAGTTCCTTTTATACCTAGTGTTGCGTGTATACTACGTTGGTTATTCGCGATAAAACCGTCCTACAAAACTACGTTAATTATTTGTAATCTTAACGGTTCCTTGGAGCTCGTGTACAACACTTCTAAAATGACAGTTTCGTTACGTTTCGTAACGGTTCCTTGCCGCTCGTGCAGAATAGCTCTAAAATAGCTGTTTCGTTACATTATTAACACGCCATTTGATTTAACACGGGTTAACTGCAAGTTAGTGTTTTGACCTCCGTTTCTTGGTTGAAATGTCGCTATTTTCCTTGGAGATCTCTTTTCTAATCCTGTCCCATTTAGCTTCATTCTAAACAATATGATTATTAATGACTGTTAGCTAAAATAGTAAAAAAAAACCTCGCAACGCTGTGTCTTCGACAGGAACTGCTGCATGTCAACAAGTTTTTACAGTTTAGTTTTCTCAAAGTATCGATTTGCGAAAATCTTGACCAAGAACGAACAAAAATGTTTAAAATACTAAGATATGCAGTAGAGTTTGTGGAGTGTAAGCATTAGTTTACACATAAGGTCTTACTTGTCTTAAAAATCCTTCGGTACTGTAAACCAGATTTAAACTTAAGGTGATTTCATTTTGAGCAAGACAAAGCTTATTTCTTTATTCTTGCTATGAGACGTCCAGGTTTGTTCTTAACGCTTATTTTTTAATGATATATTTTAAGTTCTGTTTTATCGTTAATCTATCCTTTATCCCTACGGTTTGCTAGCGGCTCTTTCTCATAAGCTTAATAATTTTGATCGTGGGAACTAGCTCACGTAGAAGGACTGTTTACAAACAATTCTCAAACCAATTCGCCTCGTTCCACCTCCAAAAAAAGCAGAAAAAAATAAACACGTTATTTACCGGCCTAGGTCGGTCCGTATAGGGAAAAACTGTGCCCTTGGTCTTGAGTACGGCCCTCGGCCTGCGGCCTTGGGCCGTACTCAAGACCAGTATGCCACATTGCCCTCGTGAGCGTAAGTAAGTCCGTAAGACTCGTGGCCAGGCTCTTTGCGTCGTGCCCAGGCTCTTTCGTCGTGCCGCCATCTTGGATTACGTAACAACAATAGAAACTATGGGTTAATTATTGACACAGGTCGAGCTGCTTTGCGCAAATTATCGCTTACCGTATTTTCTCGATTTAACGCCGGGGGCGTTTATTTTAAACTCGGTCTCTTAGACCCGGCGTTAATTCGAACCCGGCATTTATTCGGGGCCCAGCATTTATTTATTATCTGCATTTTTCAGTCATCCATTTTTTCTCATCAGTACCGGAGGCTCATTGAATTAAGAACCAAATTTCAACGAAAACGTTAACAAATTGTGAAACAATGTCACCAACTTTGTCTCATCTCAGTGAATCTGGTAAGTCATTTATCAAAAACCATCACTGACAGGAGCAGTTACATATCGCCGTGAAACACGGAGGAAGTGTATCAGCAACTGCTCGAAAACAAACGTACCGCGCAAACAATGTAGAACAAGGTGGTGGCGAAGTTCCTGCTCCATCAATTCTGAGAAAGGCAAAATTATGGAAAGATTCAAGGAACAGCTGGACAAACGCTGGAGAAACCCTCGAGATGATCCTCGCTTGACGGACTAGCCCGCAGAAAAGTTACCATGATTTACAAGATATTGACACGATACCTGACGTGCCGTTTGTGTCATCTGTTTTAGTCAGAAGTACAATTGTAAATGGTAGTTTACGCCTTTGAATATCAGTGTATAAATTCAAATGAAATGGTAGAAAGAGAACTAGTCTGCAGTTACGACACATAATCCTGATTTAAAAATACCCATCTCGAATAAACGCTGGGACCTCAAATAAACGCTGGGACCCCGAATAAACGCCAAGGTCGTTTATTTTAAACTCGGCCCTGTAGACCCAGCGTTTATTTGAACCTGGCGTTTATTCGCGGTCCGGCGTTTAATCGAGAAAATACGGTACTGTATTTTTATCGGATCATGTTCGCGTCATCGTGCTTGTTGTAGCTTTCGCTCTTTTCACTGGCTGAAAATGTTGTCAGTTCTATCGTTCCGCGTGTTTAAATCGTATCTTCGTTAAAAAAAAAGAAAAAAAGTCTTCAAATCCACGTTCCATTCCCAGTAGTCTTCACCATCTTATCAATGGGACACAATGCGTTCGTTCGATCAAAATACCGCCGATCACTCCGTTAGCTCGCAAGTATCTTCACCGCTGGCCACGGAACAAAAGACAAAAGAAGAAAAGTCGTATCGACGTATTTCCACATGCTGTTGTGGGGCACTTTGGCTGGAGTTTCATTATTCGGTAAGTGGCCTTTTTGTGCAATGATTTCACACTGGTTTATAAAACTGATCAGGCACAGCTTTCGACGAATTGTGTCGAATGTTTGTTGACGAAGAGTCTTTCGGGTGTTTTTACGCTCCCCGAAAAATTTTGAGCGAAGAGAATCGACGTGAATTGAAGTAATTGTTTGAAAACGATCATCCAAGACATGATTTACAACTCGTCCTGTCTCCCATTGCCGAGCCTTCCGCGATCCAGAACCTTTTTAAAGGACTAAATAATTCCTTTTCGAAGATAATTATTCTCCTTCTTGAGACAAAGAACCCCAGCAATCGGACTCTAATTAATAATAATCCCAGCATCCCAGCAATGGGACAAATGATACCAGTGCGAAAAATTATCCATTCGTTGAAATGTAGAAAATTGAGAAGGAAACACAAAAATGCCCCCAGAAAGTCTGTTCCTGTTTCATCTGTTTTACATAGCCTTGCTACACATTATAAATGGTGGAATATCAGATATTTAAACAATATACCACACATTTCTATGGTTTATTGAGCTTGGTTTATTAGCTCAATAAACCACGCGGGATGTTGGAAGAACAAGAGAAGAGATTGTAAGTCACGAACCGAACGCGAGTGATTTGCAAGCTTTTCGAGTGATATTCCAACATTCCAAGTGGTTTATTGAGCCAACAAACCATAGAAATGTGTGGTATATTGCTTTAGTATAATAACTACACGTTCCTTGTGGTTTACTGGTATAATTATCAATAGGTATTGACCAATCACAGCGCGTGCATAATCTTCAGTTATTGTTTTAACTCAGAGAGAAGACAGTTCTTACAGAAATTATTATTAAAACTAAAAGATTATCTGTTAGATATATAAAAATAGCAAAAAAAGATATGTTTTACAGTCTGGAGATAATGAAGTAAACCCAGGTCCTGTATAAACAAACAAAAGTACTTCATTTACATTATATTGATAGCAAATGGCAGCGTTGATTTCATAAACTACAGGCTACTTAGTCATGGATTAAGACCAGTAGAAGTTGGTGGAGTGGGTGATTGCTTTTTTTAAGTCTGTGTCACATCAAGTTATATGGTGACTCAAGCCATCACCTAGAAATTTAAACAGCAGCTGACCAGAATTTAAGGGACAATCCTGAACGATTTATAGAAAGCAATCTAAATAGATCATGGGTAGAATATTTATCTAATATGTCCATCCAAGGAACATGGGCTGACCACGTTATTATGCAAGCTGTGGCAGATTCATTGAGTTTCAGGACCCTGATTGAAGCAACAAATTCTGTGCTACAAAATCGTAGGTCCGCATATTTAGGACATAGGTGAGATGCATTTTGTGTCAACTTTGCCATCTTTAATTGAAAGGAATGCAAATCATAATAATAATGTCATTTTCTCCAGTTTTATCAGCTTGCTTTACTTGTTTCATTGTCTTTTAACAGTTCCAGCAGCCACTTGCACTCCTCGAGTGCCTTTTTTTAAAAATAAAAACGTCGAAAATTGGAGTTCAGGCTGTGCCGGAACTCGATGTTCTTAATTGATTGGCCACTGAGCCTGCAATTGTTCTTAATTCCCACTCTTAATTGAGTGAGACCCACACCGATTGGCGATCTACAATCTACACCTGTTAGTCCTCCAACCTCGTTCCCAGGGAATTTCTTCTCCACAACCCAGAGAGACCCTGGGAGCGAGGTTGTTAGTCCTGTTACAGGATACCACAAATGACCCTGTGACATTGCGCGGATAACAATCAGTAATAGTCGAATGGTTGACAATCGATGTCAGTCAGCGATATTGAAAATTGATGTTTTAGCCATGAGACTCAAATATGACAATAAATTTTCCTATCGATTGTAATTGATTTTTTACGATTATTTGATGAATTAATAATGACATCAATTGAGATCGACTTTTTTGATCGTCGATTTTGTCGATTTACCAGGTTGGCTCAGTAACATGCTTTGACGGTTGAAACAGATATCATATCCGTGTTCCTTGACCTGGTAAAAAAAGTTATCAAACACCATGTATTTAAGGACGTACAAGTACTATCATCCATTTTTAGTGTCAATTTGAGAAGCTAAAAAACACATACGCAGCAATGATAAAGGGTCCACAATAGGGTTCTCAGATCTCGCCATTCCGCCTATCTTTTCATGTCCATCCCGCTATCCCGCCTTTCTTTATGTCGCAATCCCGATCCCGCCCAAATTTTTAAAAATTTTTTCTATGTTCATAATGAAAACATCACATACCTTTATACAACGGATAGCAGCAAGTAAACATGTTTTTATGGGCGATGGTCTCCATTTCTTGTCCAGGTATCAGTGAAAGGTAAAAATGGACAAAGATTGTTTGTTACGGTATTCCTCGTCTTGCATATTTTGGAAGACAACCAACTGAGTATTTGAACGGTTGGTTGTGCAGTGGTAAGCGTGTTGGGGGTCGCTGTTTTCTTAGATACAAACGTTTTCTCCGCTTGGTTTCTCTACACCCGGCTGTAAATAAATGGGTTGTGCCCAGTTTATTTAAAGGCGTTCAGCGTCTTTACTCGCCTTCAGAAAATCTCTTCTCGAAAGTGTTCTTTTCCAAGAAAGGAAGTCTTGCTCGCACTCTTTTCGTATTATATAGCAACAAAATTTATCATGTCGAATACCTCGTTTTTTATCAACCGTCGTTACATTACCGTTTGTCGGTGTTGCCATACTCAGGCTAGACTTACCATAGTTGCTCCAACAAACGCTCAATGGAAAGGGTAGGAAAAGTCAAGAACACAGACAAGGCCAAGAATGCAACACGACATGTGACTTGATACCTCTTCCTCGTGATGAAAGTGACGACAGTAGAAATGTCCCGAAATCAACACAAAACATCACAAAGGTACTCATACTCAGTTTGACATGCAGGCTACTCTTCCTTGGCCGATTCATTTCTTGAAAGCCGACACTCTTCATATACAGACAAAAATCCATTTGTATCAGCCTGTACTGGTCAAATCATACAGTCTCATAAAAATTAAAATACCGCATCCCGCTACTTTCCGCTTGCGATTCTCGCATCCCGACCCTTGAAAAACATACAATCCCGCTGTCTGAGTTACAAAAGAAATTTAAAAAATGGCTGAGTACATTGTGAAGCTAAGTACACGAACATATCAAAGGGAATTTTTTAAAAATATTTATGTGTAGTATTAAGTTACTAGGTACTACATGAACATGTCATAGGAATTTTTAAGAACATGAGGAGTGCTTCTCAAGTATTCTAAAAATCCCAAAGGCTCATGTCCCACGATTTGCACTAACGCAAGTTTCACTTTCAATTTTGTTTTTATTTCCAATATCTTTTTAATTACTGATCAAATCATCTTTTCTTTTTTTTTACTATTTCCTTTACATAGTATCCTGAGGTTTTTATGCACATTCACACTCTTGACCTAGCCAGAAAGCGTTAGAAATCAATAAAGCAGCTAGTGTACGTGATATAAGGTGCATAAATTGGGTAGCTACACGTATAATGAACTCAATTTAGCAGTCAGATTGTGCACATTTCTTTGAATATTTTATGAAAAAAATGTAACTCAGGATCTCACCTCGGACCCTAAGAATAAAGCGCTGGCAGTTATCTTTGACATTGTCTGAACAGTTGGAGGGTAGGCAACAATAGTAAGATCCACTGTCAGAGTGTTGCAAGTCAGAAACTGTCAGCACATAAGGGCTGTAAACTCCGCTGCGGTGAATGTCATAATTTCCATGTGATCCGTCTGTAAAGATCAAAGTCGCAATCTCAAATTCTGCTTGGGTAAACTGGATGCTACATGTATAAATTGCACATGCAAAAATGTGTATGATGTGGTTTAAATTTGATTTTGGTTCGAACATTTTCAATCCACTTTGTTTTTATTTTTTTTCCTCAAATTAATTCACTACCATAATCTAGAATGAAGTGCCCTGCGAGCAGAGTCGCTGCGATCTTTCCAAGACAACCCAACTTACAAATGTATCTCTGCTCGCAGCGTGTGGACAAAGCAAAATGAAAAACCAAACTGATTTGAAAGGTTTCTAACCGAAAACAATTTGAAACCATCAAATGTACACTCCTGAAGTTGAATATCTGCTTAAAATCTAGCCCAGTCTCTCTCTGCCCCTTACTTAAATTTGCATGTCCAGAGATGTAAACTGTACAAACGTACATCGCATACATCTACATAATTTCTGTAAACCTGCCAAAAACAACGCAACACAACGGATATACATGTACAGTGTAATACACACGGGCTGGATGGCAAACTTGGTCACTCAGAGAGTGCATTAATACAGTATGTATAACTAATACAGTGTATAAGGGTAATTTTGCATTTTCTAACTTGTATGTGGAAGTTCAAACTAGGGGCAGCTTCTCTTGACAAATTTGTTTGATGTTACGACCAATGGTAAAAAGTGGGCAAGAAACGTCAGAGGATTATTAGAACGGTGGACGTTATTCACATTTTGTGTGTGAAAAGTAATAGCTGTATCTGCGCTGTTATGGATAATATTTAAGTAAAAAACTGAAAGTTACTTTGACTTCGTAAGTCTGACACAATTAATGGTACACGTATCTACATGTACATGTATTTCTGGTCCCCGGGATGGCTTAATTAGAGAGAATCCGGAGCTGACAGGCCAGGGGCCCGTTTCTCGAAAGTCCCGATAACTTTTTGGGCCCGGAAAGTTATTTTATGTGCGCGATGTTTGCATTAAAGACTCAAATTTTGTTGGGTTTGAAAGCTGAGCAATAAAATTCTAAGTTGACAAAACAAGTTGGGCTGATATGCAGGCTTATATCCGGGCCCGGAAAGTTACCGGGACTTTCGAGAAACGGGCCCCAGGATCCTTTCAGCCATGCGAGGGACCAGAGAGACATGCTATGAACTGTATCAGAGTAAAATGTATACAGTGTACAATGTAGGAATACTGTACCTGGTCCTTTTCTGTTTCAAAAACTGAGTAAAGGTCCTAATGGCTAATAAGGGCCTCTTTTTCTGGACCCAAGAGACCCTGGGCCAAACATAGTGAAATCCCAGAATGAACACTATATAAGTGCTTTATGGTACAAAAACTGGAGTTATATGCAAGCACCCGCCATGTGAAAGTGCAACCTTTTATTGTGCTTGCTCGTATTGCTGTTGTAGAGCAGTTTTTAACACACAAAAATTAACCACACTCACTAATGCAAGATTGTACGATGTCTTCGCCTCTCTTCTGAACTTTCCATTCAACTTGAAGAGGAAACCCTTGGGCAGTACACGTAAAAGAAACACTGTCTCCGTTGAATTTTTTGAATTCTAGATCCTCTTTTGGTTTATCAAGCCACGGAGCAACTAAATGAAAGGAGAAAAAAAAACATGATTACCTTTACACGTTTTAAGCACTCTATTAGCCAGAAATTGTTTAATTAGTGACTGAAGTATACGTACATGTATGTTCCCCAATAAAACAATGCAAAGGATTGCAAAAGGGTGTGGCTCTAACAGTAAGTGGAGATCATCCAACAGTGCTTAAAGAACTCACATGTAAAATGTAGGATTTTTCAAACAAACTTTTCTTCATAAAATTTGAGATTTTAAGGCCGAAGAAGACAAAAATAATTTTTGAGAAAGTTGAAGATCATGGACATTTCAAACGCTTTGCTCACACCATACCATCCCAGATTCTCTTTTCGCAGGATTAAGAAGTGGAGCTGCAAACGTTTACTGCATCAGTCTTTCGAATGAAGATCAGTGCTTCGGACGCATTGTCAGGTTTCTTTCCTTACACGTACATGTACATGAAGACAAGAAATGTTTCTCCACAAATTCTCTCTTTTCCTCAGGGCCCGGTTGTTCAAAGGGTGGATAACGCTATCCACCGGATAAATCGCTATCCAGAGGATAAATGATAACAAATCAAAGTACATTATCCACTGTATAGTGATTTATCCGGTGGATAGAGTTATTCACTCTTTGAACAACCGGGTTGTGTCTAGATGTCTGGCAGATGAACACACGCTTTTCAAGAGTTAATGCCTGGCATCTCAAAATTTTCCAAGACGTTCGACAGGGGGACTTATTGAAACGTTCCCGAAGTATATAGTATTTGTATACAATTGCCAAATGATTCGGAAAAGTATTTTGCTTTTGTAGTTGACCAACTTTTACGAGCTTGTGTATATGCGTACCATGCAAATCATAATCTTAAGGTTTGCCACACTTAGAATATTTTTGGTTTGACTCGCCAGTGAAAATCTCTTACAGGATTTGGACGGAATTTCTCATTCAAACCTCAAGTTGGAGTATTCAAAGTCTGTTTGGAATTACCATTCCAAGCAATTCAAATATCGGTTGGCATCTACATGCAGACTCTGTGAGTCATTAAGAAAACCTTATAAACATGCTGACTTTAAACCTCCGACATGCAGGGAAGTAGCGACAGACCTATATCCCACGACCAAGGCATGTACATGTACATGTAGTTTACAGAAACCAAGTTAAGCTTCAACCATGTATGCCACCACGACACTAGATGTACTTACATGTATAGATAAAAAGTATGTAATCTTGAAAACTTACTCCTTATCGTTGTGGTATCTGACACATTATATCTTTTGACACGACGTAGCAGTACTTCGAGAAGACACTTGTATTCTCCTCCATCTCTGACAGCAATGTTCTTGATAACCAGGTAAACCTGAGAACTCAGATCAGGATTTCGCACAGTTCGCAGTAATACACCATCTTTATACCATGAAACGCGCTTCAGCTTTGCAAAAGGTCCCTTGCCTCTAGTCAAGCTGCAAACAATTTCGATGTCATCACCGTGTTGAAGAACGCTAGTTTTAGGAACAGACACTTTAGGGATTTCTTCCCCTACAATGGACAGAGAATGAATACCAAATGTCATTTTCAAAACACATTACACATAGTGATGTTTTACCATCAGTTTACAACTGTAGCTAAAATACATGTATGATGCTGTGTGTAAGAAGTTCACATTCGCACAGTACGTTGTATCCTGGGCCTGAGAGAAAACAGCCCTTTAAGTCTAAAAATCAATAATGCATGTTCGCCTCACTGTTTGCCATATATTTCCTGTGCAGATACGGCACACAGCTGGGGAATTTGCTCACAAATCCAGTCACTTCGTCATTGATGGCCATTTCCGTAACTCTCGTGACTTGTATACTCACCAAGTAGTGATAATGTAAGGAGATGCTTCACGCTATTGCGGCTTGGAGGGCCAACTCTATGAAGGGTGCTCACTTGGCCCTCACAAGTGATTTCTTGATAATTTACTGACAAATGTAGAAACACACTCGCCTGTAAAGCCTGGCTGTAGTGGACAATGAATGGAGTCTCCAATCACCTGAGCAAATTATGTCCTCAGGTTCAAGTACATTTTGGGCCGTCAAATTATATGTAAAATTTCAAAATAATGTCTCGTTTTTAACCGTACTGGTTACAGTTAAAGTTACGGCTTGTGATGTCTGCATACACGTGTACTTGAACTGATAAGAGATTGGTCCCCCTGTTAACAAGCAAAACTTAAGGACGGTGCCTCCTAATACAGAGGTACATGTATTTTTGAGAAAATTTTATGACTATGGGGGAAAAGCAGAACTTAGCATGGGTTATTGGAATCTAAAAGGAAAAATGTGGGTAACCACGCATTTTTTCAGAGATAATTAAGCAACTAAAAATGTAAAAAGCTTTTAATACAAAGAATGTATGGCATCTTCTTTCCAAATGTAAACTCAACTCTATCTACAAAATGTGTGGTTACCCCAAATTTTGTTTTTGGATTTGATAGCCCTTGCTAGCTTTTTCCACATAGTCATAAACCGAGTAAAAGTATTTACCAGACCCGAGATGCGCAGAACGTATGTAAGATATCAAAAGGAGGCACCGTCCTTAATGTAACGGTTTATACTTTAATGAAGATGCTGTAGATCTTGAAAAACATGTCGAAAGCACAAAGTTCAGAAAAAACTGAACATGTATAAATTATAGCAGCTTAATATATACACACATGCCACGCAGGGCATTTGCACGTGCTAACGCGCAATCGCTAATAATAATAACTACCGGCAAATCTTCCCTTGACAAAAGTATACAAAGTTGCTCGAAGTCTTTATATAAATCAGTCAAGACGTAACAAAATCCTTGTAACGTTCCAGAAGTCTTTTTGTTCTTGTGGATCTCCTACACCGCACGAAAACATCCTTAGCTTTAGAATATGGCGCTACAGATTGCGTTTCAGGGCATGGCGTTGACGATTCAGCAACAGGAGACGGCCTTGTGGGCTCAAGTTCAGCGGGCGAGGTCGGAGGACTGACCAAGGGCGTTGGAATAACAGCATCGGGCTGTGCAACCGGTTCAAATTCATGAAATTTATATGGCGTATCGCTAATACGTCATATGTCTGCGATTTTGCGATTTTGCGATTTTTCGGGCGTTCGGACTGTTTCGATTGTTGGCAGTAAAGCATTACAGCGGCGACCCAAGAGACGCTGGGCGGGATTCATATCCATGCCCTCACTTGGAGTATTACGCCAGGCCAGGAGAGCTTGAAATTCACATATACCAGCTGCTCGACATATCGTGAAGAGACGTTCAACAGTGTGTACTGCATAGCCTTACCGTTACTCCTTAGGATAACGGGGGCTCGTGGTAACGTGCTGACAGTTCCACTGGTCCTGCGAATTTGGCGTACTCAGTCGAAGCAAAACAAGGCCCATTGTCTGTGACCAGCGTATCTGGCACTCCAAATCGGCTAAAAATTTCCATGAGACTTCTAATCACTGACTTAGAGATTTCAGACGAGAGAGAATTTAAAACCCTATAAAGTCAGTAAAATAGTCCCTGACGACCAGCAGAATTCGGCCAGAGTGAAAACAGATGTCCGCAACTTTTGGCCAAGGACGAAATGTGAGTTCATGCTGAAGTAACGGTTCTTGTACTTGTGAGTCGCGATGCGTAAGACAAACATCACGCTGGCTGACTAAATCCTTTCTTTGGGCGCTCATTCCGGGCCAAACATACACTCACGAGGCGGGCGAAGACACCCCTCTAAGGGTTATCTTCTAAGGACTTCTTGTTCTCCTTGAGTAGATGAACGCTGAATGGGCTGAGTTCGCTCACTGCATATATCTGCGCTTGAGACATCTCCGAAACGTGACAAATATCCAGCGTCTTCGCAAGGTCAAGTTCGGGTACGCGAAGAAGCCTTTCCCTAACTTTGTTGTCAGCAATGCCAAAAATAAATCTTATCTCTTAGAATGTCACCGAATGTACTGGTTTCAAAAGTGCACTTATCAGCAATTTGACGGAGGGCAATCACATAACGATCACACTTTTCACCAGGCTCTTATTGTCGTGAATTAAACCCATAGTGCTGGAAAGGAATAGTCTCTCTCGGGTTGCAGTAACTGTCAAATCGCTCGATAACGCTTTTTATATTCTTTTTCTGAGTAGCCGTTAGATTGTATGTTTTGAACAATTTTCTTGCTTCAGGACCGATTACAGTTAGGAGGGCATCCACTTGTACATCACCTTCTTCTTTGTTGACGTTTGAAGCGACACTATAGTGCTCCTACACCTCTTTCCATTTGCTCCATTTTTCAGCCACATTTGAGTCATTGATGTCCAGAGGGCGGTACCGGTAACGAGTGAAGGGAAGTCATCGATCGAAGCCAATCCTGACACCATGTAACGTTTTAAACTTTAACAAGAAAGCCCACTGGGCATCTTAACCGGCCGTTCTGACCCTCCCCACCCCTGGCGCGATCCTGTATTTAGCGCGATCCTGTATTTAGCGCGATCCTGTATTTAGAGCGATCCTGTATTTATATGAACCGGCGCGACGAAAAGTGTCATTGTGTGGCACAATAGTTTGACTATAGCGTTACTGGATGACGTAGTGTTTAAACTCTGATGACTCAGCTTATCTTTCTTATCGCTGTTATTTCTGCTGAAAAACGGAAATTCACTCAAACGTTTAATGTAAGTATAAATTTGCTCACAACTGAGGATGCTTACAAAGTGATGACGAAATATTTACTGCTGTGCCTAGACCGTGCATACAAACAGTGAACATAGCAGTAGAATCAAATATAACGCTTGATAAACACGAGCTCTAGCAGATCGTAAGAGTCTGAGGCACGTGGCATATCTCATGACGTTGTGTTAAAATCCGGTTTGCTAACAGCTGTCGTTTCTCTCCTCTGCGAAATACAGGTTACCCAATGAGAAACTTACAATCCACTTCGGAAACCTTCCCTCCATAAAACGCCAAGCAAAATTAAACTGCCTCTCACGCAGCACAATATTACACCGCTGCTATACAAAATCCAACTTTCAGAGCAAGTCACATTCACAGAAGCGTGATATGCTCCTCACATTCACAAATCCTTCCACTCCCACATTTTTTCACCCCTCAAAATGTCAATCCCCATAACAAAACTCCTGCGCTAAAAACATTTTCACCATAACCACTGACTACAGAACATAGCCAATTTCGCATTCAATCCTATTAGCTGCTTTACTCAGTTGCGCATGCGTTATACAAGACAAATACAGAAACCCCAAACTTAACAGCCCTTCGCCGCCGTTCATATCTTAAATACTGTAAATTAAAAGACAAGAACACACGAAGGTAACATTCAGCAGACTAATATGCGCATGCGTCTTATAGAAGACAGTAGCGCTCTTGAGTACCCATACCACAAGCTTTACAGCACTTTGTTCGTCCATTTTATAAACCGGCGGTCGCCATATGGCGACGACCGGTTAATAAAGATACTGTAGATCTTGAAAAACGTGTTGAAAGTACAAGTTCCCCAAAAAACTGAACATGCATAACTTATGGCAGCTTAATATATACACACAGGCCACGCAGGGCATTTGCACGTGCTAACGCGCAATCACTAACAATAATAACTATCGGCACAAATGCTGTCCAGAGTTGTTGAACCTAAGGGCACTTACTTTTAATGACATTGACACTAAAGCCGTGTTTCCTCTCCAAAGAGTCATTGACTGCAAAAGCGTGACACTCGTACCTTCCCAGATCACCCAGTTGACTGTCATCTTGCTGTGTAACATTCCGAATGTGCAGAGTGACAAAGAGCTTTGTTGCATTTTTGGCTTCTACAGAAGTGTTATAGTAATTGTTAGCTTACAAGTACCACATATACTTGTAATCACATGATTATATGGGAATAAATAAAATTATAGATCATTATTCACAGAACATAAGAGTAAACTCATTTGGTGGTTTTGTTTTGGTTGCCCAAGACAAAGCATAAACCGAGGGTCTAAACGGGGGTACCTAGATAACAATTAACACTTAATTTTTGGCCTCTGTAACATAAAACACTTAAATTTTAGGCATTTTAACACTAATAGTAAAAAATTCACTGTAACAGTAAATTTCATCCAGAAACAAACAAAATGGGCTCCAAAATTGTCGGAAAGCAGTCTGAAGGTCATTCGAAAGTTTCCGATCATTTCCGAAACTTTCCGAGGAGAATTCCGAAAATGTTTCGACTAGATGCCAAGGACAAACGGTTCATTCATCACTTAAACAAAAATGACAGATGTAATTCCTTCTTTGCTAAATTTACATGTATATGACGTATATGACCCACGAACTTTTCAGCGCCAGTTTCCGTTATGCCTTCGAATATGAAAACTCTTTCCATGCCAAATTTCAACGCAAGTTCCGAAAGCCCAAGAAATTCCGTCAGATGTTTCTTGACGGCTGCCACGCTGGATTATTTTGCAAGGTCAAACGTGACCCTGCTTCTGTGTCTTTCGAAAGCAGAATCGTCTCCGCTTCTATAGAATCTCACTAGAACTTTAATTTAACAACACCTGACAACACCGGATGCCGCCATGCTGTTTTTTGGCTTTTGACGTGACCGATTTGACTTCGAGTTACAACCTCGTCGACTCCGTCGACCCCAGTTCACACGCGACTGTGACCAAGGGATTGCGGGCTCGTGGTACGCTATTGGCCTCCAGGTTTCACCAAAATACTGATGCCCACGGATAGAAAAAAGAAACTACTGCCCCTTTAAACTGCCCCTTTGAGCTTAGGCTCAAAGTTAGGGCAGCATGACGATTGAGTGATTTTATTAGCGATTTCAGCAGAGCAGAAAAGCATTTACAATGCTAAAAGACTATGATTTTTTTTAACGAAAACCCTTCTAAACACTAAACAGTATTTTCTCCGAAAACAGTAAACATTAAAATATTGACCAATTTAACAGCGAACACTAAAAATTGTTGGCAAATAACACTAAACACTAAACCCCATTCAGACTCTCTAAACCCAGACAGAGTTTCACAAAACTATTAAATGCTTTCTCCTAATGCCAAAAAAGGAAGTGAAGAGAGCACTCATGAAGTATTCATGTTGGCCAATATTTAGTGTGATTTACTTGTCTTCCATCTTCCAAGTGATTGCTTTTACACACTTAAACGTCCTAAAATAAATTTCAGTGCAGGAATGAAAAGGTTTCTGAAAAGCTGTCGCAGCCGATAAAGTAAATGAAACTCAAATTTGTCCCAAAGAATATTGTATTCTGTCTTATTAGCATACACAAAAATTATTATTTTCCACCCCCTAAACACACAACCACATCCTTTTTAACATCACAACAAGTATTAAGGACGGTACCTCCTTTTGTTACTGCGCATACGTTCTGCGCATCTAGGGATATTCGGGTTTCCCAAGGAATTTGCCCCCTAACACAACTTACAATATTTTTGCGAGGCTTATGACTATGTAGAAAAAGCAGATCTTAGCAAGGGCTATCAGAATCCATAAACCACGCGAAATAATTGAGCTTAAACTTTGAAAGAAATTGTCATACATTCTTTGTATTTTAACGCTTTTTTAGAATTATGGTTGCTTAATTATCTCTGAAAAATGCGCGGTTACCCACATTTTTCTTTTTGGATTCCAATAACCCTTACTAAGAACTACTTTTTCCTCATAGTCATAACCTTTGCAAAAATACATCTGTATTAGGAGGCACCGTCCTTAGTCACTTTAAAAGCAACCATTATTTGAAGTTTTGATTTTTCATACATTTTTAAAAGGCAAGTACCTACCATCGCCTACGTCTACCACTACCCTCTCGGTTCGGTTTGTGAAGTAAATGCCCAGGAGGTCGTTAACTTTTATTTCACTGTATTCAGCAAATTGGTTTTTCCTCATGAACAATATTTTCTCAGGAGTCTTTTCTCCTGATGAATCAAATGCAACGCAGGTAACCTCAGCTGAAGTGAAATCAATTGGATAGATGTTTTCAGGAAATGGCTCAACGATCTCAAAATGGCCTGAAAGCAGAAAACAAAGTACGTGAAAATTGGATGAAGTAGACACCACAAGGAAAGCACTAACTCGCTTATTTTAAAACTTTCTTGGGGAATTAAATACTTTTTCTCCAAAGTCCCGGCGGGAGGAGGAGGATCTAGTGGTCCAGGAAATCCGGGCAGGGGGGGGGGGGGGTGGGGGGTCAAAAACACTTGCCATCCATCGTTGGGATGTGGATTTGTCTGTTATAACCCATTCTGGAACAGCTTTTTATCACTGCCAGCTTTTTCAACAATGCACCGACAAGTTTACTGATGCTCTAAAAACCCACCTTACGAAGCAATAATAATAATTACAAACAATATTATAATTATAATAAGAACCTTCCCAGAATACTTTGCACCAGAAAAATTTCAATGCAAAATAACTTAGTTAATTTGTGGTCGAAGAGAATGCTGTACCAAGTGTTATTTAAAACTTCGAGAAAGTTATCCCTCATATTAACGTTATCCCTCCTATTAATGATGACGTCATTACTCACGTGACTATGGCAAAAAATATGTCTTAGCTCACTGCAAGAACAGGCCTCCATCAATTCAAAAGCAGGTAACGTGCCCTGATAGTCATTGGAATGGGCAATATGGAAATTGCCAGTTTACATCTGGCATTTGAAAGTTAAGGTGGCTCTGTACAGGAGCATTTCCCAGGGGACTGGTAAGGAGTCAGTAGCTATGGTAGTTTAAGGCGGAGAGAAACAAAGCTTGGCTGGTTAATAGAACTTTGCATGAAAGTAACGACCATGATATGCTCACTGTTGTGACGTCATTGGTCACGTGACCAGAGCGCACAGAAAATTCAAATCACTTTAAAACTGCTTTAAGCTCAATAAATTCGTAATTTCTCACAATAATATTGCAGAAAAAATTTCAAGTTATTCAAAAACGTCCATTATTATTTTTCCTTTTGAAAAAAGCACGATGAAAAATGAACCTTAAACTTTTGATAATCCCCTGTTTTGTGAAGTTTTAATATGATTTTAAAAACGAATCAGCATATTTGGTTTCAAACTATGCTCTTTCTAACTATGTTAAGAGTTTTTTTTTAAAAATTCGTTTTCATATAGCTTAGGGATGTGAATTTGCGGGCACGCGGAGTACTGGGCACCAATGTCACGGATTGCTCAGGAAGCATTGGTACACTTTTTAGGCGAGGCGGCATAGCTAGCGACAAAACCTGAAAAATGGGGTGAAAAGGTGTTTTGCTAGAAATTTGAGCTTTCTGTGGTCCATTTCTACTAAAGAATTGTTAATGGTTTCTCGGAAAGAGGACAGCACTTCATTTTTCGTTGCATTGCTCATGTCAGGTACGTGTAATTATAGCTTTTTATTGTCTTCGGTAAACAGCTTAATGTATTAGCAGGGCTTTACCCATCGATCATTATAGTTTGATGTTTCATATTAATTTTATCGTTAGTCCAGTACTTAAATAATTTGTCATTTTCGTTCCGGTAGCAAAAAGCCGAAACATAGACACTTAGGATGGTAACTAAAGTTTATTAAGTTTCGTAAGTCTTTAAATAAACGTTATATGAAGTGATGTGGTTTTTGTACACTCATCTGTGAATCGTATGCTATTTGTTGACAAAGTAAAAGGGTAGCATCGCATCCTTTATGTTTTCAGTAACTTTAATTACAGCGTTGCTGTTAAAAATTAATGTTTCAAACAGATATTGCTTAAAGCAAGAAAGTCAGGCTATTCTCCTGATGTTGATATTGGCAGATAAGCTTAAATTCTTTTGTGTAGCATCATTTAAGCTTACGTGTTGTAAACATCTCATAACAACATAACATAACATAACATAGCACATAACATACTTTATTTTATCTCCAACTCCAATTGTTTTTTAGCTGGGCTTTTCTTCACTGCTCGCAAATTATTTATATACATCTAATGACTCACGAATGTTTCTTAGATCAAGTAAGGTTCAAAGCTATAGTTGGCATGATTTGATGACAAACAACAAATTTAAATTTCGAATTAGGTACATGTAAAACTTTTATTAAAAGTTATGTGTTGATCACTTTTGGGAAAATATGCTTAAGATAATCGAGTTCAAAGCAGGTGGATGTAATTTTTTTGTATATCTCATTCTCTACTTTTACTGATTAAGTTATTCCATAATTTGCAGGGTAAAAAATTAACTTCAGTGCTTGAATCAATGAATTGCAACTCGGGCCAGTATCCTTGAATTCCAACCTCATCCCCAGGGTCTTCTCGCTTGCTCGCTTAGTATAGTGGACCAGGCCATTTAGATAAAGTGGCTTTCAAAATCCTCTAGTCTAAATCAAAAAACTCAAAACCATATTTACTTGAATAGAGCCCACCAACCCGGGTGAGAAGTAAGTCTTTAATCCAGGGATTTCGCCAATGATCATGTGGAAACAGTACCACATACTGTAGAACTCTAAGTAAGACTGGAGTCACATGTCAATAAAAACAAACCTCAACTTTTATTGGCCCTGGTCAGTTTTAAATCACCACTGGCAACCAGAAGACTGTCAATTTTTAGCCCTGAAGTTGTTGTTTTCACTGATCCTTTTTTATCTATACTAGACATGTATATGTCAGCAGTGATCAGTGATGCAGCTTTCTTACAGTGAAGGTATGCACATGGAAGATGTCAATCATATAATTATCCCAACTTACGTACTATCTTACTGTTCAGTAAAATGAACCGGGTTAAATGCAATGATCGGTTTAATTTGGGTTCGGTAGTTGAACACAATTAAACCAATAATATGCATAGAGCAGTGTTTGATTCCACAGTGTTTGATTAAGCACAGTTAAACAGTTCAATCATTCAAATATACCAGATATTTAAACCATCTGCCTTTAAGTGTGTGAGAACAAGCACAAATTTCTGCAGTGTGGAATTTGAGCATGATCTGTTTTATATTGTCATGTAAACAAATAGAAGGCTGGGTGGTTAAAACAGCCTTTTCAGAAAAAGAAAATTTGCCAATCCTAATACTCACAAAGGAAAATAAAAATTGAACCAAGGATAAAATTAAATCACAACATTTACATGAGTGTTCCATCAAGACTTCCATTGGGGTCGGTGATGAAAACCTTATACCCACTTAAGGTGATTCCATCGAAATAAAAGGAATATTTAAAATTTTCTAAAACTTGGTCCAGTTGGTAATTATGTTTAGAACCTTTCAAAAATGCAATAAAAAATAGGGGTCACCGTGCTTGTTTTTTCACAAAATGGATAGCCATTAATAGCAACTATACGATCCGCAAGGTTTTCCTGAGAAACCCTAGT
Organism: Siderastrea siderea; assembly: GCA_964030785.1. Taxonomy (NCBI): domain Eukaryota; kingdom Metazoa; phylum Cnidaria; class Anthozoa; order Scleractinia; family Rhizangiidae; genus Siderastrea; species Siderastrea siderea. The sequence continues at coordinate 5,155,609 of OZ034972.1, forward strand.
AATCAGAAATGAGAACTATAATTGCTTTTGGAGCAGTTCAACAAAACAGACAATTATCTTGTATTATATACTATTTTAGTTGAACAGGAATCAAGATTATGAAATAAATTTAAAAAATTGCGGCGAGCGTACATACCCTGCTGCACCTAAAGACGTTTTCTTTTCGGCATTTAAATAAAAATATCTCAAAGCAGAATTTTCAACTTTTCTCAAAATCGCGATATATTGTACTAAACCGTATGCCATTTGAATTTATGTATTAAAAAATGGGGGTCACCGAGCTCGTTTAGGAGAAAACGACCATTTATTTCTCTGAACAGCTCAGCTTTCATAGAAAACCTATAAAGCTCCGAAGGTGCGCGCGCTCATGCGCGTGCTAATCACGCAAGAAATGATGCGCAGAAAGGATGCGTAATGCAATTGAAGGGAATCACCTTAAATTACAAAATCCATTTTTCATGGTGATGTAAGATTTATTCTTGATGGTTAAGGGGTTAAAACTTAATGCAGAATGAATCAAACAGTTACACCATGTATGGGTTTCCGTACCACAGTGATAATTGTGACCCAGTACCACTACTGGGGCGCAAGCTCACACAGGTATGACTGGTACAGTTATGAGATTTTGTGCTGTAATCATTAAACAAATACAGAGAAACAAGAGGAAATCGGGAGGAACTTGTACCAGAATGAAAATCATGCTGGTATTATGTAAACACCCCCTTAGCCTAAAATCGTCCAGCTCTCAAGAATGTTTAACAACATCCTCGGAGACCCTGAGGGGCAGTAACGCCCTGATTTCATGAGACCGGTGCAAACTCAGACTGGTACGATTTTGTTTACATGAGACTGGTCTGAAAGTCAGACTTGCATGAAGTGTTTACATGAGACCAATCTAGACTCTGTTTGTGTTAATATGGTCCGCAACCATCCCATCCTTAAAAATCCAGTTTATCTATTATTCAACAGCTTGGAATGCTCCAAAGCCACTTACTAAATGAGCATACCCAAAACAAATATCTCAGACCAACTGGAACCCTGTTCATGCTTAAGTGGCTCCCCAGTCTGATTTCAAACCGTTGTGAGTCATTCATATTGGTTCAGCAGCAGTGATGAGTTAAACCAGCCTAAGGCCCTGTTTGCATGAGTGACTTCATCGCGGGATGACTTTTATCTCATCCCGGGGTGACTTTCATCTTAGTGTCTGGTCATTTACCTGTAAATGTTTACATGATTTGGAGCTGAAATGTGTTCACCCTGGGACGATTTCATCCCGGTCTTTAGCACCGGGATGAATCGTCCCGGGGTAAACACCATTTCAGCTCCAAATCATGTAATAACCTACAGGTAAATGACCAGACACTGAAATGAAAGTCCTCTCGGGATGAAATCACTCGTGTAAACACGGCCTAAGATGATAATCTTATACTAGCTTCATGTTTCGTACGTTTCATGTAAACAGAGGTAAGCATTTGGAGTTGATCTGAAGTCATACCGGCCTAAGTTGGTACCATTCTCATAGACTACGAGCTGTCTCTCATTTTTCTCTGGCACGTGCACACCGACTGTCCTACTATTGGTAATTGCGATAATTAAAATCTGCGTTGTTTTTCTTACAGGTTCTTATTCCATCAACCTGATGTCAGGAAAATATGGCAGTTTATTATAAGGGTTTGGTTAAGAAATTTGTACTTTTAGCTATATTCCCAGACACACTTTATCAATTCAAATAAAAAATTTAAAGAGCAGTTTTGAAATAAGGTTATATATTTTTTGTCTTTTTCTGCTTAATGTTTTGATGTTATTGATTAGTTTGACTGACTCCTCAGTACTACGAAGTGGATGATGTATGAAAATGGACTGAATCCTGGAGTACACCTTTTAGGGCTCTACTTCAAAATATCTGATGATCACACCCTGCCCCATATCTTTTTTGGGGGGGAGTATCCCCCCCCCCACTACTATCCCAGAAATGAAGAGTCATACCAATTTGATTGAATACTCTTTATGGGGAAAACTATATCGATTGACTGATTCACCACAGTCTGATCCCTTTTTGTCAGTTCATTGCCTGTTAGGTTTCAGACTATTCTGAAATGATTTAGGAAGAGGCTATTCCTTTTGTTTTTCTTTGGTACCAGATTATGGCAATCAGTAACAATGCTTATCGGTGACAAATTATCAAACCTAAAAGAACTAAAGTCTCGAGATCTACTGCCATCACAGTCTCGGGTAGTAAGAGAGTGAGTCATAACCTGTGCATCAAATAAAGGCACTAGTCATTACTGAACCATTTGTTATTCGCATTGGCAATACTGAAGTCACAGATTGATTGAGTTATTGATTGATCGATTGATTGATTGATTGAATGATTTATCAGCCAGTTGGTTGAGTGGTTGATTGATTGACTGATTGGTACGTAAAATAGATGAATGAATTGATTCACCTGAATTACATGTAAGTAATTACATGCACAATGGTGCACTTCTTCGCATCTTCCTCTGGCAGTAAAATAATCCCCGGCATCAGCCCCAATGTCATGACATAATTGTAAGCAAATGATTTATTTGTAATTAGCAAGTAGTAGGTAAGAAGGCGTATTAGAGAGCAGGACTTATTAGAGCTGTTACAGTAATTTAAATTATACTTCATATTAACTCCAGTAAGCTACTCTTCTGAGTAACTACCACTATTGGACAGTCAAGAAAGAAAGCAATGCCCTGGGATGTTTTAGGGTTCACTACTTCCTACTATTAATTAAACGTCCCGGGGAATTAATACAAGTAAATAAGGTACATCATCATCATTATTATTATTCAACTATAGCGTCATTTTACCATATAAGGAGAAAAATATGAGTATGAGAGCGTCTTACACTGTAGAAAGCGTATTGCACTATAGTATCCCGGTTTCAAATCACTTATTGAATAAAGCATTTAAATTGCTTAGATATTTAGGTTTATATTACCTACAACAGAGGCTTATTTAAAATTTATGAAACACTGGTTCTAATTTGATGAGAGGTGTATTACTAATGATTAACTAATAATTATAATATTGTCTTCCGGTCTCACTTGTAATAATAATAATAGTAATAATAATAATAATAATAATAATAATAATAATAATAATAATAATAATAATAATAATAATAATAAAGAAAGATTGTTTATCGGAAGGATACCAGAGAAACCGAATTGAACCCGATTCAAAGCATCATTATTTTATTTGACGAAATTTCTTTGGCAAATTAGTTCTCGTGTACGTGGAAAAATTGCCAACCATTTTCAAAACATATGCTTCTGCTGTTACTTTTAGTTCCAATCAGTAATATATATCATAATTCGGTAAATTGTGATCGTCCGGGTGAGTGTAGTCCTGAGAAGGACTGTTTGAGGTGACTTGACTGACGTTTCGACAACCTGAGCGGAAGTCATCATCAGAGTCAAGTGAACTGTGAATCGTCAGTAGATGTTATAAGTCTCTGGTCGTTGTCCTGATTGGTCGACGATCTCGTGATGTTATTGGTCGTCTGTCAGTTAAGCCGTGATGTTATTGGCTGTGAAGACTGTAAACGTGATTGGTGCGTTTCGATCCGTCTTTTGTTAGTCAAATGTCCGTTGGTCTATTGTTAGCCAAATAAGTCGATTTGTCTATTGTTTGTCTGTCTTGTTATTGTCGGCAATCAGTCGTTTGTAAGGTGCAGGTAGCTGTTGGCAACGGTTCAGTGGTGTTTGTTCTAAGTTAGTAAACCAGCTTTCCAGAGTAATTCGTTGATAGTAGTCCGTACTGTAGGTAACGCATTCAGCAGAGTCCCAGTCGATTCTGTGGTTTGTTTTAAATGGTGCTCAGCAATGTGATTGTTGATATCGCCATTTCTAGTCGCTCGTTTGTGTTCAGTCAGTCGGACGTTCAGATTTCTGCCGGTCTCACCAATGTAAGTGGCCTGGCAGTCGCAACATTTGATTTTGTAAACTGCTCCCCGTCTGTCGCTCGGTTCATCTTTGTCTTTAACGTTCGTCAGTAGCTGTCGTAAAGTAGTGATAGGTTTGTGAGCAACGCGGATGTTGTAGGGTTGTAGGGTTCGTGCGATAGTTTCAGAAGTCCCTTTGATGTAAGGTATGGTTGCAGTAGTGACAGGTGTCGCGTTAGTGTTCGTAGCGTTTGGTTCGGAGTTTCTGTAAGTGTTGTGTCTAATAAAGTCCCGGTTGTAATTGTTCTTGTTGAAAACGTTGTCTAAGTACTTGTTTTCGTTCGTTAAGCTGTCGTCAGGTGAGTCACAAACTAGTTGCGCGCGTCTTGTCAGGGTCCGTATAGTCGTAGCTTTGTGAGAAGTTGGGTTGTAAGATGATTGGTCGAGTAGTCTGTCGGTATGTGTCGGTTTTCTGTAAATTGTCGTCCGTAATTCGTTATTGTCGCGGGTAACTAAGCAGTCTAGAAAAGGTATTTTACCATTTTCCTCGATCTCCTTAGTAAACTGTATGTCGGCGTTTTGTCCGTTGAGGTGTTCGTGAAAATCGTCGATTTCGTCCTTGTGTACGGCTGTAAAGGTATCGTCAACGTAACGTAGCCAGAGTGGTAGTGTTCGTTTGTAACTTGCGAGGGCTCGTTCCTCGATGTTTTGCATAACGATTTCTGCAACAACAACGGAAACTGGTGAGCCCATAGCTGTTCCGTGCAACTGTTTATAGTGCTTGCCGTTGTACTGAAAATACGTAGAAGTAAGACAAAGGTTCAGTAAGTCCATTAAGTCGTCTGTAGGTAGCGGTAGTTCAATAGTAGAGTTGTTGATGGCGGTCTCAGTGCAGTC